>VDFB02382591.1:0-33684 GCA_007258455.2 Sequoia sempervirens
TCTACACTCCAAGATGTAGTTCCATATCACTGATCCCTTTGGAGGTTCCACAATTGTTAGGATGCGTGTTGGGAAATTGAAATCCAAGTACTTCCTTTTGAGAACTTTGACCCACTTCTATTCTTCTTTTGCATTCATCCCCCAAACAAGTTTAGCCCCCATGGCTAAGTTCATTAATGTTAGCTGCTTAATGCCTACCCCCCCAACCTCCTTGGGGGAGCAGACCTTCTCCCATGTAACCAATGGGAACTTTTCTTGCTCCCCGGGCCCACTCCAAAAAAACTTCCCAAATATCTAATTGAGGCACTCTTCAATTGCTTTGAGCATTTTCAAATAGTCCATTGAATATACTAGGATGGTTGAAAGCACTACCTTAACCACTAGAAGCCTACCTACCGAAGATAGCCATTTCCCCTTCCAGGTCCCCAATCTGTTCTTGTAGCTATTTACCAAACTTTCCCAATAGCTTTTTTTATTGGTTCCAACAAATAGAGGCATTCCAAAGAAACGGCCAGAGAATTTCGCCACCCTCAAGCCCAATATCTTTTCCAAATCATCTTGTTGGAGGCTTGGATGTGTGTTGAGGAAAAAGACCTCTGACTTTATCTAATTAATACTTTTTCCCGAATGCCAAGCAATACTCATCCAAGTAATCCTTGATGGTTCTATCCTCCTTTCTGTTGGCCACACCAAAGAGGATTGTGTCGTCAGTAAATTGTTGATGCGCTATTGTATCCAATCCATTTGTCACCGATACCCCCTGCCACTTTCCGTCATGCCTCAGGGAATTGATGTCTCTCCCCAAGGCCTCTATCATGATGATAAACAAAAAAGGGGACAATGGATCTCCCTGCTTGATCCCTCTAGAGGAGGAAAAGAAGCCATGAGCCACCCCATTTACCATGACTAAAAATTTGGCTATTGAAATGCAACTTTTGACCCAGCTAATCCAGTCCTCTTTGAAGCCAAATTTCCTCAACACTTCTATCAGAAACTGTCTATCCACCAAATCATATGCTTTTAGTATGTCTAATTTGAGGACCATGCAAGCCTCTCTTGCTTTCCTTTCTGACTGAATGCAAGGTCTTGTGCACAATGATAATACCCTTCACTATCGATCTCCTAGGGGAAAACCCTCTTTGTTCTTTTAAGATGACTACATTTACACCCCCTTAAGTCTGTTGGCTATGATCTTGGTTACGACTTTATACACAGTGTTGCATAGTGTTATTGGCCTAAAATTCCCCATAGTCTGTGGGTCATTTTTCTTAGGAATTAGAGCCAAGAAGGTGTGGTTTATTTCTCCTAACATTGTCATCTTTCTCCTTGATTTTTCAGTTGCCAAGTATAGATCATTACCCACTATATCCCAAAATTTTTGGAAGAACCCAGCTGGGAATCCATCTGGGCTTGGAGCCTTGTCTGGGTTGAGCTAAAAATTTGTCACCCTCACTTCTTCCTTACTAATATTTTGATAGAGTACCCCATTCCATTTGACTGATTATGTTGGGGATGGAATTAAGGAGCCTATCCCTCTCCACTTTATGCTCAAGGGCCTCTTTGTTTAGAATTGCTTCGAAGAAACTTACTACTCTTTGTTTACTTCTTTCAAGGAATGTATTATCCTCCCATCCTCCTTCCTTATTTCTATTATTCTATTCCTACTTCTATTTTCCATAGCTATTATGTGGAAATATTTGGTGTTCTTGGCACCTTCCTTTAGCCATGTTTCTCTAGACTTTTGTCTCCAGAAGCATTCTTCCCTTTTCAAAACCTCAACAAGCTCCCCTTTAAATTCCTTTTCAACTTCAAAATATTCACTCCCCATCCCCTTCTTAATGATATGCTCATTTAGTGCTACCAAATCTTTCTCTATCCTTTCTTTTTCCTTAAATATGTTCTTGAAATGTGCTTTGTTCCACTCCAATTTTTTTGACAAAGTTTAGTTTTTTGTTGATCTTGAATAGGTGAGAGTGATTCCCAATATTTATTTCATACCACCAAGTGGCAACTAATTCAAGCAGCCTATCATCTCTAAGCCACACATTCTCGTTCGAATTAGAATGGATTTCCTTTAGGTGGCTCATCCGGTTGGATGGATAGCTATACATGGTAATGGTTTGACCCCATGTAGGGGAGTATCATCACCTCTTGCAAGTCATTTTGTCCTCCCCAATCCCCAAAGAGGAGAAATCTATCCATCCTCTTAGCTAAGCTATGCTAGTGAATCCTTTTCTTATGTTCGACCAAGTGAAAACCACATTTTTAGCTTGCAGGTCCAACAACTGATTGTTATCTACAAAATCTTGAAAGTCATACTGAACATTTGTGATTTGGCCTATACCTCCCCATTTATCTTCATTGTTCAATGTGGCATTGAAGTATCCTTCTATGATTCCATTCCCCCCCTTAGATTGGTTAACCCATTTGCAATTTTTTTCATAGGTTCCTCTTGTCTAAAGTAGATAACGACTCATACACATTTATTATGAAGAATTGTTCATTTCTCTACAATAATCTACAACTCAGTATTATCTAGTTTCCTTCCTCCAATACCACTTGTCCTGTGATAGCTAGTGGGTTCCAAATTATTCCAATTCCCCTTGATGCTCCTACAACACCGACAAATACTCATTTCCATTGTCTCCAATAGCTAAGTCTCTTGTCACACTCCTCCCTACTCAATTTGGTTTCTTGTAGTAAGAATATGTCTACCTTAGATTGGTCAATCTAGCGATTGACCAAGCACCACCTATTAGGGGCATTGATACCCCTAACATTCCATGTTATGATCTTCATTATCCCTAGGGAAGGATCACATCCTTCCCTAACCTTAGTTTCATTTTTCCCACTGCATTTTCCACAATCTCCAACTTGGCCTTGTTTGATTTGGGTCCCCTCTTTCCATTTCACTTGATATTTGGATTTTTTATTTTTGACTGTGTCTGCTCCAACATCCTCTCCTCCACCATTTCCCCTTCCTCTGCCTCCCCCATTTCTACTTCTTCTAAATCCACTTCCACCTCACTTTCTTCTCCTTCTACTTGAGAGGTATTTTTCTCTGGATTTTCCATCCCTTCCCCTGCTTCTTTTTCCTTTTCTTCCCTATTCTCTTCCCTTAGATCCATTCCCCCTGCCACAATTTCTTTGTCACCAATGGTCGCCTCTCCACTCAAAATTTCTTCCAATGTTTCTTCTACTTATTGACTTGGGAGGGTTTTAAATTTTTGTTCATGGCTTGCCCCTAATCCACTCAACTCTTCTATTGTTAGCTTGACCAATATGCTCCCCATATTGTCTCCCAGGAGCTTTGCATTGTCTGTTTGGTACTCCCTTCCAACTTCATTGACTATTGGATCCTCACACATCTCGGTGACTTTCTTGGCATCCCCCATTATGTACTCACTTGTTGATCCCACACTACCCTACTCCCATTCATACCCATTTGCTTTGTTAACCCTCAGTTTTATGTTTCATTCCAGATTTCCATGATCCTTCGATTTGTAGATGGGGCATAGTTTTATTTGGTCCTCCCTTTCCACTTTTTGTTTTTGTATCCTACCCTCCATACAAATTTTGATTTCCTATGGAAGAACCTAACCCGGGGTTATCCCTAGGCATATTCGGATATATGTGCCCAAGCATCTATCCTCACTGTCTTTCTCTATCGATATGAGTTTACCTATGCTTTCCCCAATTTCAACCAAAGTTTTGTTATCCCATAGCTCTGAGGGTAGATTGTACAGGCGAACCCATATTGGTCCCTCCTAGATTATGTGTTTCCAGGGATCAAAATTTGGATACCAATCAATCAAATGCATCCCAAAAAATTGTTTAGGTAATGCGGGCCGCTAAGCATGGCTTTCCATTTCTCCTCCTTGGTGGAGAATTCCACCAAGAAAAAGTCATTTGGCAATGCCTTAGCCTAAAACCTAACTCCCCATTTTTCATTGCACCACCTTCCTAATCTTGATACATCACACCACCCACCCCCCCATTTAAGAAATGCTCCTTTTTCCTTCAAATTTTCTACTAAATTTTTTATTCGATCTATCCAAATTGATAGAATGTTTTGAACAATCTAGGGCATATGACTTACCAATTAAATTTGCATATTGGTGCAACAGTCCTTCCTCCGCTATCACCTTTTCCTTCCCTTTCCATAGTTTTCTTGTCTTCTCCTTGCTTCCAAATGTTTTATCACACCAATTGATGGATGTGTCCACCCTTTGAAACTTATTTTCCCAAAACCACCCATGCCTGCTATCCTCCACTCACCTTTAGTTTGCACCACCTTGCCTATTGGTGTTTGAGTGTCAGGAAAATTTCCTTTTCTCTCATGTTACTTCCCCAAATATTAGAGGCTAGTCATGTGGGCGAATCCATGGAAGCGCCGACTTACCCGCCCAGTTCCTCTACCCTTGGTTTGATCCTTGACCTTGAATCCCCTTGTCACGAGGGTCTCTTCTTCTGTATCTTGGGTGACATTTATCCACCCCATCTTTTTCCTTCAAAAACCCATTGTGGAATATTTTCTCTTCCTCTTGCCCACCATTCCACTACAATTTCTTCATTTGGTCAAGCTTCCATCTCAATGTCACCCCAATCTTTCCCACCTAAGTCACCTACATTTTTTCGCTCCTCTTCACTCACTTTTTCTTAAATAATTAATTTTTACTCAGGTTGGGCACATATATATTTGTATATAAAATATAATTTAATTTATAATCATCTGCACATATTTATATATTATGCTAAAACCAATAAATCATATATTACTCAATAATTATCATAGAGAATACACACATGCATGCATGTGTGTATATGAGTTTATCCATTCACAGAACACAACATTAAAATTATTAAGATTAAAATCTACCTCAACAAGCATGACATTATTGAGCCACATGTCAATAGATTGAGGTGATAAGAGTATAATACAATACTAAGGAAGTACACTATTATAGGCCAATAAAATGTTATGTGATACCATGTGTTGGTAAAAGATGACGAATTACCCAAGTACAAGAATTATTCCTTTTCCTACAATCAAGTAAGAAATTAAACATTAGAATACTCATTATATCATGAAATGAAATAAATCAAGATGATATACCTACTCAAACAAAAAAGCAAATTATCTCAAATCCCATATTTTCTCGTACTAGATCGCTACAAGATAGATAGTAATATTCATACAACCATGATAAATAAATCTCATCAATTGAAACTTAAGAAATTCAACTATCTAGTGAAGAGTAACATTAAAGATTGATTGATAAATGATGATCCTTATTGATAATTAATCATTTTGATATATAAGAATGTAAATTCAATAGATAAGTTGTATCATTTAGGAATGTATAAAACTAGTTACCCCCAGATGGGAAAGATATAACAATAAGGCTTATAAGGTAAAAGGTATATAAGAAAGGTAATCATTAATGAGTGAGCACCCCCATGTATAATAGTCAATAATTCTATCATTTCAAATGCATAATGTTGACCAAGTCTTTTATAATTTTTCTATTAGGAGTGGAAAGGCCAAATGCACTAGTGCCAAATTGGTGAGTGATGATAAAAGGACCAATCTGATTTGGTTGGAATTTCCATGAAGTTTCATGCTTTCAATTGGGTTGTTTGAATTTGTGTCTATTTGGATAATTCCCTTTTTATGTCTTCTTAATTATCTTTGGTACAAGCACAAATTATCTAATGCATTGACTTATCTCTCAAGTGTCTCAAGCTCTTACAAGTAGTTTTCTCAATATATATAATCATAAATATGTCACAAAGGGAAAATTGTGATGATGAAACTCAAAATCAATAGGCATTATAACCTTTATACCATAAAATAAATAATAAGTTGTAAACCTAGTGGTAGTATGTATCATTGATTTTTTTGCAGTGAATCATCACCAATTGGTGAATAGTTAATATGGTCCAAATCAATTTTAGAAAATTCAATGAAATATTTGAGGGCCCAAACCACCAATAATTTTTTATTATTAGTCCAATGGGAGTTAATTTTTTTTCCAAATTATTCAGAAGCATTTAGATCATACTATTTTTACCATAGTAGACTGCACATTTTTAGTGGGGAATCACATGAAGTTCTTAAGGCATGTTTCAACTAACTGATATATCCACCATTTCCATCAAAATTATACCTTTTATGAGCACTAATTTCACCAAGCTATAATTAAGGCCATAGTCACCTTGAAATCATCACACATATTTTTAGATCATGTTCCTAATAGCCTAAAATTTATATCAATCATTTTACAATCATGTGAAGTTCACCACATTTTTACTCAACCATTTTATAATTTGGTGGGTTTCACCAAAATTATATTCATATAAATATAATAAAGATTATATATTCTTTTATGTAGTTCGTTCTACTCTAAATTAAAATTGACTTGATGCTCAAATATTTACATCCTTTCAAGACATCTATTTTGGACTCCTTTGTTTGGTTTCATCTATGCCCAGTGTCTATTTTGTACCAAGATTTTTATGAGTTTAGTGTCATAGACAGCTACATGTAGTAGTGAGTCAATGAGAGGAAAGTGATAATTTATTTATTGTAAATGTGTCTTTCTAGATTTAACTATGTAGGATTTTTTATCATCCATAGTTAAATCTAAAAACACATGTTTACAATATTAAGGATTATGGAAATCTAATTTCTTTATTATTCTATAATATAATATTATTCATGTTTATTTATTTTCTTCATTATTATAGATGATATTGAGTAGTGATACATCTAGGCCCATTTCTATTATTGTATACCATATTGAAATTGTTAGTGTTGAGTATTCGATGATGACATTAAATGCAATCACATTTTTTTAGTTTCTAATTCATGAGATATTTCAAACAAGATCTATTGTCTTAGAAGTGGTAAAGGGTACTCGCCAAAATGTTAAATATAGTATCATACTTTGGCAACATGTCTATTACAACACTAGTAGATCAACCTACAACATTGGGATTTGTACCATCTATTGATGAACATGGGAATGTCTCAAGGGAATACATACTCTATAGTAATTTTCATCATTGCCTTTGATACATACTCTATAGTAGTTTTCATTATTCTATATTATCACCTTCTTTATTTAAGACTGGGACTCTTGATATTGTGACATTTGAGAAAATTCCAAAGATAATTTTTTTCCCTCATATTCCTTCCAATAATGGGGAGATATCCTACATACATCCTTGGCTTTTTTTCTTCCTAAGGGGAGGAACGTTGTTCAATGATCATGGATCATCTTCAACATTCCATGTCAAGTATCCACCATTAGTGCAAGAGATTCTACATTTGGGGGGGGGGGGGGGCGCGCTTGCTGACCTTATCTCTTTATTATCTCCTATGGGGGAACCTTTTCCTAACACATTATAATCTCCTTCTCATACATTAGAGATCATTTTCATTTTTTTATCTCTTTTAAAGAGGATTTGTAGCCTATAAGTATTCTTATTTTCTCTACTTCTGAGAGATTCATTTAGACATGAATACCTCATCAAACCTTGTAGTTGAGACCCAATTTTACATTTTTTATTTTCCCCATAAATTGAACTTAATGGAGGGTATTGGTGTGAGAAAAATTATTTCCCTAACTAGTTCCACTATTGGGTCTTCTTCACACCTTAACACTTAAATTTACATAGGGAAGTTTTAGCGCATTTTCAATATATGTCACATACCATAAGATTAAGACACTTTTCATTAAATTATGTTATCCTATGTCTCACCTTGGTTTATATGAACAAAGTTTTTTCATTCACTATATACAAATTGATCATATTATATTTGCAATCTTTTATAGGAATCGTTTATTCTTGTTATATTGACATTATAAGTTCTTTGTGCTTTTAATTCATTGAAAAGAATATATAAGGAATCATAAATAAATATAATAATACAAAGAAAACAACCCATTTCACAACATCAATGAGTTATAAACTCATGGAGAGTCTCTTCCAAGATGGATCAATAACAAATCATTGAGAAGTCATAGTGAAACATTGCATGATTCAATATTAAAATATTTCTAACTTTTTGATCTTTGTTAAACCATGATATTAGGGTTGGTGGAGTATCAAAGAGTTCAATATATTAGGATTCTTGAAATAAAGGATAAGAAATAAACTTGACCTAAATTTAGAAAATTTATTGAGGAAGTATGTAAATAAATGTAATATTCCAGTTTATCCTTTTGAAAGGACATTGGAGTCTAGAGTTCCAGATGTGTGTTATAAATTAAGTAGTGAATGTCATAGATTATGTAATAAATAATAAATTAACATGTTAATGTTAATTTATTATATGTTATTTTTTAGTTATTTCTTAGTTATATGTTAGTTGGTAGTTAGTGGTTTGGGTAGTGTTACCAATTTTTTGCTACAACTCAATTGGTGGAGCTGATTAAATATTGTTATATCTTAAGGTGGAAAGAACAATTATTTTTGTTTATGCTCAAGTGTTGTTTACACTTTATTTATCTTTTATCAAGTGACAATTATGTAAGTGTTTCAAGAAGATGGATTTCAGAAGTATTACTCATATTTTTTGCAAAATCAAATGGAGTATAGAGCCGAGTGTACAAATGATAAAACATAACAGAATGCTTTCATTTATTTCATGAAATGATTCACATTATAATATGTTAATTTGATTGCAAGAATAAAAATGACAAGTACAACATTGCATTTCAATGCATTTATTTCAGAATGGAAATGCAAGAAGAAATTTAATATCCACACAAGTCATGGTTTTAGCTAATTCCATTCATTACGAAAAGTAAACTATATAGCTGAAGGTAAAAGAAATGAAAGCAGATAGCAGAAGACATATCCATCATTGCCTGATTCTACATCTTCGATTGAGACGCTTACTACTTGCTTCGTCCTGCTTCTGCTCCTGGATGTGCCTACAAGAGATTGAGAGGGGTGTCAATTAAGAGCTTCGGATATGAGTTATACTACAAGCTTTACCAACAAACATATAATTCACTCTTCGAAATGCATGGAATCAACTAAAGGAAAGAGCAGAAACATGAATTGAAAAGAGAAAGCATCACCATCATACATTGTTTTTATGCTAACATCATTTGTTTCCTTGTGCAGGTATAGGAAAAGTCATGTAGTTGATTGTCTTTTGAAGACCAAGCATGTGGGAAAAAACGGGCTCCCACAAGGGTAGAGCTCGACATGCTACCCCTTATACATTACAGATGGGGCTGAGAGAAGGAGTGCAATCATCATGTTCATCAAGAAAGGAAATATACAACTGAAAGAGTAAAACAGAGTTCATCCATCAAGTTATTAAACCAACTGTTCACTCATAACAATCAAGTATGCTTCCTGAAAGCTACAAGTGAACAATAGGTTTAAATGAGTTCAATCAATTCAACTCGAATACATCATTTTCATAATTGCAAATCATAGGTATTGTTGTATAGTTTGAATTTTTTTGTCATGGGTGTTGTTATGCATCTTGTTTCATGATATTACAGTAGTATTCTATCTTTAAGCAATGATAGTGAACATGCATACATAATTCCTTATCAATAAAGCACTAATGAGCAATAAAAGCATGGAAGTATTTGCAGAGATTCGGTTTTGTGAAAACATTACGAAGTGTGTGAACTATGAAGAAGCATACATAACATTTTTAATAGTTTTTGTCTTAAAAAAAATTATTCCTGTGAGTGTTACTCTAAAACACAAAAGCTGAAGTACATCAAATGAATGGGGAATGCATCAAATATGATCAAAAATGGTATTACAGTGGTTGAAAGCCAAATGATGTTTTTCAAAGGCATGGAGTTAGCCCTCAGAATAGGTAAAGTCTACAATTTTATTGCAGCTACAACTAGACAAAGAATGCAAATATGTGGAATCTTTTCTGGCTTTCAAAGCTATTTTTACACAAGTTTTATAAGGTTTCCAGAACTATCAATGTGAGGAAATGTTCAAGTTTCAATTGGTTTTTCCATTATTACCTAATACCATGTTGATTTTAATCAAGAATACACGAGTAAGAAATTTCTTTCAGAAAATGGAAAAACCCACATGATTGGTTTAAATTCAAATACAAACTTATTATGGTTTCTAGAATACGCATATGAGCATTTTTTTATTAAAATGCAGATTTATTCAAAATAATGGATACCCACATTGGGTTTTTGACAAAGATGCAGTTTTTTGCTTCAAATAAGGATATCCATAGGAGGATTTGAATTCAAATGCAAAGATGAGTAAATTTATTCTAGAGACAAAGAGTTTTTCCATTTTCCTAAATACCCATATTGGGGTTTCTTATTAGAATGAAGTTCTTACAATTTTCAGCTAAACCCACATGGGGTTTTCAACAGGAAGACAAATAAAGGTTTCCTTTCAGAATCATAAGTCACCCATGTAAGGGTTTTACATCAAAATGTAGATTACAAGCACCATTTGTGCTTTCATGGCGCGGCCAAATGGAGGAGCAGTTCTCAGTTACAAAACCACTAAAAGTATGGAAACCATTTCGAGTTTGTTGTATTGAAATCAAAATCTGAAGATAAAGGATGTGAGGTATAGTGAGAAATTCATAGAAGAAACCCATAATCACATATTCATGGCGTGGCCAGTACTTGGTCTACATTTTGTTTGTAAAGAAACAACAATTATTTCTTTGCATATAAGCTTCTAAAGCTTTGGTTCGACCAGAAAGAATAATAGAGAGAGTGAAGCTTACCTTGTGATGCTTGTAGAAGAATAGAGAATTTGTGGCCAAGCTCTTAAGAGCTCTCAAGAATAAGGGTCAAGCTTTCCCATGGCGGCCAACAAGAGACAAGGCAAGCACAGAGAAATGAAATACAAGAAAAAATCAGAGATAACATATGCATGGGCCGTGGCCTTAGAAGGTCATTCTTGCCCTTCAAAATGATGGGAAAAGCCAAAAAATAATATGAAGACAACTTACCATGAACAACAGTGAAGAATAGACCATTTGAAGTTAAAATCTAAAGCTTCCAAGGCATTCCCAAGCTGCAAAGTCAAGCTTTCATGGTGGCGGTATCTCTTCCCAGGCAAACCCAAACTTTCAAAGTTGAAAAGTGTGAAATGATAGAGGATTAGGGTTTCCCCTTTGTCTTTGTTCTACTTTCCCTAATTCAAACTTAGGGTCCTTTTTTTGCATTTTGAAGTTAAAATCTGAAGCTTAATACCATGAGGGGCCGAATTATGGCATGCCCTAGGTCGACTTTGTTTAAGTCTTCATTTATTTGCATATGCCTAGGTCGAGCTTTAGGAAAATTCATAAGACTTTGTAAGTCTTGGCTTCAATAATTTTAGGTTTTGGTTAAGTATCTAGGGCTTGTGATTTAAATATTAACATTTATGCCTTTTCCTTAGTGGAGAATGAAGAATGTCCAATGCCTTAGGTTTCTTAATTGAATTTGAGAAGATCAATTAAAATATGAATGAGAGCCTTAGTTATTTTTTGTAATTGATTTTCAAGAAAATCAATTAAATCTTGGAGAGATATGCCTTAGATTAAATTTCATATTTTAGGCACTTTATTTTTTAAATTGTTTTTTAAAGAAAAACAATTAAATATGTAATAGAGAGTTTTAATTATTTTTATGATTTTTTATAAGAAAAATCAGATATTGTAATTGGGGAGATAAGCTTATTATTGTTTTGCAAAATATTTCCAAAATATTTAGTTGCAAAAAATAGATTAGATTGTGAGAGTATATTAAGATCTGCAAGCTATGTAAAGCAAGGATAAAACAAGTTGTTTTATCTCTTTTCTATTTTTAGCAGATTTGTGAGAGATATTTCCTTGGTCGGATTTGAGATTCTTGCTAGAGAGATAAGGTGTTTTATTTGCTTTCAAAGTAGATTTGGCCTATTTTTAGAGGTCTAACAGTATGTGCATGCAAAAAGTGTGTTTTTCCCGCTTTTGTGCAAGCTTACTGGGCAGTTTTGATACCTTTTCTTGAGCTTTTCTTTTTGAGCTTGGATTAGGGTTTTGGGGAGATATATCTTGAAGAAAACTTAGTTTTTCTTCAGAGTTCAGATGGTAGTTTCTTGCTCTTACACATTTTTGAGCTTGTAAACTTATTTGTGCTCATATTTTGAGAGTTTCACTCCTTCATTCAATAAAATAGCAGAGTTTTCCTTTCTCAGTTCTTGTTCATGATTTGCAATAGTAATTTGATTTGTCTTGTGATTCAAATATGTTGAATCCTTTTCTTGTCTTACTGTTGTTAGGTGATTTGCAGGTGTTGCATGCTAATTCAGGTTGTGCCTTGTGTTTATTTCAAACCTTTGCAAAAATCATTTTTGGATTATATGTGTTGTGAGATTGTGAGAATCAAGTTTTAAAGGGATGGTGAGAGTGAGTTATTATCAGAATCCTCTTGAAGTTGGTCAATAATTTTAGGTGATAGAGTTTTAGTCTTAAGTTTTAAATCCAGTTCATCCTTCTAACTCTTTACTTGAAAATCATTTAGAATAGGATCATCATTCGGAGAACCAGCTCACTCTGGAGATTCGTTCTCGCAAAGAGTTACCCACAACTCGAGAATGTTTCCATGTGTCAATAGATTGTTGAACTTTCAGTTTCAGCAGGAAAATCTTATTGATAAAAGGTAGTTAGAAGGAAGAAAGGATTTATAAATCCTTGGAATGTAATGATGTGTGTGTTGAAGATGAATGACTAATTTGTGTGTTTGAACCTTGTGCTCTCCTTTGCTTGTTTCTCAATTTTAATAATGTGAAAGAAGAGTTTTGTGCAACACTTCAAACAATACTAGCACATCCAATGCAATGAACATTACCACATCTAGTGGAATTGATAAGATCAAGTTAAGTGGAAGTATGCAGACAGAAGAAAATTAAGACTAGGATCAATATGGCTCTCATAATTAGAAGATTATTTTGAAATTGGAAGAAATTTAATAGGTATTTATAGTTTATTCCATTTTTCAAATTGTCATTGATAATATTTATTTTTCTATCAATGATACATGTTTTTCCATTTAAGATTAGCAAATTAACATATCATTATTTTCTATTAATGTTCCATTTTAGAATCTAAATTTTTATTATTATTTTTAAATTTAACTTTATTTGTAATTGTAGTCTTTTTTTGGAAACTACCAAATTCTTGTGATAATATTTTGGTACTAGTTATAGAAAAATACTACACTTTTATAGAGTAGCCTTAGAAGGTCAACATCTAAGTCTCACACATTGGCGTGATAATATATTAAAATGGATAAGCTCATTAGTAGTATTGTAGTGACCTACCATATCTTACAAACCAAATAAATAAAAAATATTCTTGATCAATGATTAGTAATAGTAAGATTCCACATGTCAAAGACTCATGCCAACTTATTATTAGTACTATAGTATTCTACTAGATCTAACAATCTAAATAAAATAAAATAAATATTTTTGACTAATGATTAGTAATGGTAACTATAAGTTGCAACATGTCAAAGACGCATGCCAACTTCTTTTAGAGACTAAGATATATACTTTGGATTTAATTAAATACTTGGGATCTTAAAGGGGATTTGATTCAACACGTGAAAACTTGAAACCACAAACTTAATTTTTAAACTTCTTGTAAACTTACCAATAGAAACTATTGCAGCTTGGTTGTCATTGATGTCAAAAGTTCATTAGAGTCTATTGCAGTTTGGTTGGTTGGTTACCAGAGTCTTTGAGAAATGCTCTAAATTTCTTTGTTGATGATATTTTACTCCTGCAATTTGGAGGTTAGCTTCAAGTTGTGTCAAGGCATGTGTGATACAAGTTTCAAGTCTTTTGGGTTACCAGAAAGGTTGTCTTGAGAGTGATAGATTCAAATATGTTTTGATTCTATAAGGATGTTTTCAAAAGTAGAAAGGTTGGCTATGCATATATCCACATTTTCAAATATGGTTGTGTGAATCATAAGTTATGTTCATGGAAATTTGAAGGTTGTCTATGCATATCTCCACATTTATTAGGAAGGCCTTGGCAGTATGATAGGAAGGCAATGCACGATGGTTGTGCTAATACATATAAAATAACTAAAGATGGAGTGAAACATAAGTTGAAACCTTTGAAAGAATATTTGGTTCAAGTTTGTGGTAATGCAAGAGAATTTTTAGTGGATGCAAGGAAATTACTAGATGGTATGAGACATGAGAAATTTTTTTTTGCTTTGATTCCTAAAACTAACTATGAAAATGTGGAAGATGTTCCTATGGATATTGCAAATTTATCGCAAGAGTTTAAAGGTATTGTTTTAGATAATGTGCTAGAAGGAATTCTACCAGTGAGGAAGATCAATCATCAAATTGATGTGATTCCAGGGGAAAGTTTTCCAAACAAGGCAGCCCATAGAATGTCACCTACAAGGAGTGAAGAGCTCAATAGACAAGTTGCAGATTTATTGAGGAAGGGTTTGATCAGAGAAAGTTTAAGTCCATGTGTGCATGTTATTTTGGTGGAAAATAAAGGAGAAGAATGGAGAATGTGCATATATTCAAGAGCCATAAACAATATTACCATCAAACATATATTTCCATTACCTAGGATGGATGATATCATGGATTGCTTAAAAGTGGAGCGAGGTACTTCACCAGAATTGATTTGAAGAGTGAATACCATTAAATTTGAATCAAAGAATGAGATGAATCGAAGATGGAATTCAAAACAAGGGAAGGTTTGGATGAGTCACTGGTCATGCCATTTTGGCTAGCCAATGCACCTAGTACATTTATGAGATTGATGAATGAGATATTGAATGATTTCTTGGGTGAATTTGTGAGTTTTTACCTTGATGACATTTTAATCTTTAGTGAGACTCTAGAAGAACATTTTATGCATGTTAGACTTGTTTTTGAGAAGCTTAAAGATGGAAATTTGTTGATTAACCTCAAAAAGTGCAGCTTTGTGAAGAGGGAATTGGTATATTTGGGCTTTGTTTTATCAGGGGAAGGCATCAAGATGGACTTAGAAAAGGTGAAAGCTATTTTAGAATGGCCAATACATAGAAGTGTAACAAAGATGAGATCATTTCATGGATTAGCAAGTTTTTATAGAAACTTTATTAGAGGATTCAGTAGTATATGGATAAAAGCACAAAGTTGTGTCACACTTTATAAAGGAAATGACCAACGCTGATCCAACTTTTAAACTTGAATCACTAAAAAGTGGCATATATGTTTTGAATTTTGAAATGATCTGTAAACTAGTAAAATATATATTTTTTAGTATATTTTATGTTTGTATTTAAAAAAAAAATTAAAAAATTATTTTATACTATTTTTTAATAAATTAACGCTATAATTTAGTTGTTGATAAAATGCTGAAAAATGAAGTTGTGTGAGACATCAAACTTTTTATAGTAATTTTTTTTTTCTTTCAAATTTTTTGTGTATTTATAACTTGAAACTTTAGTGCATGGATATATTTTTTTCCAATTTTGATAAATATATATTTTAAAATAAATATTAAATGTGCGTGAATAAAAAAACAACTGTTTCCATCGAACGCCAACTTTCATATTAAATATTTATCTAAAAAGGAAAAAAAAATATAACATCTTGAAATAGATTCTTTTATCTAGAGCATCATATTTTTTTCTATTTTTTTTAATAATTTTTAGTATTTTTCCTTGGCATGGTAATCAACCTAATATTTTTTGTTGTTAACCTACTTTTAGTAAAAATAAATAATAAAATATAAATAATAATTAAACTATTAAAATAAATATATTTTTAAAAACTACATGTATGGACCTACAAAAGGGTATTTTTATATTTAAAAAATGTTATTTACATTAGCGGAGTTATTGAAACTTCAAGTTTTTCAAATAATTTTATTTTTTTGGTAAATTGGACTCAAAGTGGTGCTCCATATATTTTTAGCCAACAATTTTAGTTGAAAAAGTTGTGGAAGTATCTAACTTAGCTAGAATGAATCTTACTAGATCATATGCTTGACCAAAATTGATTTTTAGTTAGAAATACTTAAATTCAATTGTGCTAATAAGTTGCCTGAAAGTGTGACATAGCTTTGTGCTTTTACCCATATGTGCCCCACTAACTGAGACTATAAGAGGTGGGAAGAAGGATTTTAGGTGTACTATAGGCCCGCAACAAATATTTTTGATGTGTTGAAGGCAAAAGTGACAGAGCAACCTGTTCTAGAACTTCTAGATTTTATCAAGGTATTCCAAGTTGATTGTGATGCAAGTGGTAATGCTATTGGGGTTGTTTTAAGCCAAGAAGGTAAACCCATTGCTTACTTTAGTGAGAAGTTAAATGATGCTAAGAAAATGTATTCAATTTATGATCAAGATTTTTATGCTATTATTCAAGCACTTAAGAAATGGAGATAGTATCTCTTGCCTAAGGAGCTCATTATGTTTATTGATCATCAAGAACTTCAATATTTGAATAGTCAAGGGAAGTTAGGTTAAAGGTATATGAAATGAGTAGAGTTCTTACAGAGTTATACAATTCTTTTAAAATAAAGAAGTGGGAATTCTAGTAGGTTTGTAGATGTTTTGAGTAGGAGAGAGAATTTGTTGATTGAAATGCAGGTTGAAGTTGTTGGTTTTGATGAACTCAAGGAGTTGTATGAAGAGGATCCAAATTTTGGAGAAGCATGGAAGGATTTTAAAGAGCCTATCATAGAAAATAGAACCAAGTGGTTGCATTATTTAATCCAATATGATATGTTATTCAGAGGTAATAAGTTGTGCATTCTTAGAATTTTTATGAGAATGAATTTGGTTAAAGAAAAACATAGTGGAGGACTTGCAAGACATTTTGGTTTTGATAAGACTATAGAACTTGTTGGAGAGAGTTATTATTGGCCTCAATTGTAGTAATATGTAAGGAAATATGTACAAGGTTAGATTATATGTCAAGTGGCAAGAGGTTTTAATCAAAATACTAGGTTATATCATCCATTGCATGTACTTGAGAGGCCATGGGAGGAGATTAGTATGGATTTTTTTCTTGGTTTTCCAAGGACACAAAGGGGTCATGATTCCATATTTGTAGTGGTAGATAGATTTTCCAAGATGGATCACTTTATTCCATGTAACAAAACTAATGATTATGTACATGTTGCATAATTATTTTTCAAGGAAGTAGTGCACTTACATGGTCTACCGAAGAGTATTATTTCAAATAGAGACACAAAGTTTGTGGGATAATTTTGGAGGACCTTATGGAAGAATCTAAGGAATGATTTGAATTTTTCCTCAACCTACCATCCTCAAATAGATGAACAAATAGAGGTGGTAAATATGAGCTTGGGAAACTTGTTGAGGTGTCTAGTTGGAGATAAGCCAAAGGGGTGGGATTTGATTCTACTCAAGAAGAATTTGCATATAACAAATCAGTGAATAGAAGTATAGATAAATCTCCATTCCAAATAATTTATGGAAATAGCTCTAGTTGTTTCAGATTTGAAAAGGATTGAAATTATTAAAAATAAAAATGAAGAACCAAAGGAGTTTGTTGATCACATGAAGAGCATACATGAAGAGGTAAGAAAGCACATCAATAAAATGAATTTTCAATATAATTATAAGGCTGATTTGAAGAGTATACATAAGGAGTTTTAGGTTGGTGATGAGGTGATGGTACACTTTAGGAAATAAAGATTTCTATTTGGTGCTTACAACAAGCTTAAAATGAAGAAATTTGGGCCTTGAAAAATTGCAAGCAAGCATGATTTCGGCAATGCCTATGAAGTAGAGTTGCCAAGTGAACTTAATATTTCACCTATTTTTGATCTAAAATATTTCTATGAGGCTGAAAATGATGAAGGTACATCAGGTGAACAATTACATACACTAGTACCTCCTTCAAAGAAGGAGAAGATATAAACAATTCTTAATAGTAGGGTGAGTAAGAACACACAAAGGAAACTATATATGGAGTATTTGGTAAAATGGATTGGGGGGTTTGTAGAAGACTCATCTTGGTTGACTAAAACTGAGATTATTCACCTTTTTTATCCTCTTGAGAAGTGATAGGGTCACTTTTCTTCTACCATGGGTGTCTGATGCAGGAGCATCCATGGATGGTTCGCAATCTTGCATCAACAAAAAATTCAAATTTTGGAGTTTGCATTTTCATTTTAGGTTGGTAGGATAATTTGAATAAATTTGGCATAATTTTATTTAATAATATAATTTCCAACTTTTGTTAGGCCATGTTGGCAAGTGGAGGTAGTGGGAGGGTAGATGCATTTTTAGAAAAATTTGGAAAAGCAAATTTGGGTGTGGGGTTTGTGGGGAGTTACAAACTTGCATGAAAAATAATTTATTGATTTTTCCTTTGTGGAGACAACTCATTTCCAAGAGGTGGGTCTAGCATTCCCAGTTGGAGGGAAAATTTGATTTTTGGGTTTTGGAAAAGTCAAGTTTTGCATGTTTTTGGTTTTCATTGTTCACTATAGGTTTTGAAGGAGGGAGAGCTTGGTGTGGTATTTCTCAGGAGGTTACTAAATACTTTTGTGTAGGTTGAAAGGGTTATTACAGCCATTAAAGTCTGAAGACACCATTGTTGAAAGTTGAAGAGTTGCAGATGATTGCTTGCAAGAGAAAAGTGCAAATTTGGAGGTGCTCATGAAGCACATAGTTTTCTTTTTGTTGTAGATTTTTTTTATTTCATTTTCAGATTATGTAAAGGGCATATGTTGCTACCCATTAGTCATTTGTTGACTAGAAATGATATTTTAATTAGATTTCCATAATGAGCGGACTTATGGTTGCAAATTTCAATTGAATCCATGAGAATTTGTTGCAGATTTTGCTTGAACTATTGTGTTTGTTTGAGAGTTTGGTTTTAGAAAAGAGGATTTTTGTGACCCACTCTTTCATAAATGATGTGGACACTGATTTTGGGTGTCCAAGATCCTCTTGCTCTTCTAAGTTTTTCACCTAAAAGGAGAGAAATGGACCCAAAATGCTAATTTCTACAGTCAAGATTAATGTAATGAGGGATGTAGTATGCCTAATTATGATGTATAAATGCAATAAACTGAAAAAGAAATGATTTATTGATGCTAAACCTAAGAAATGCAGAGTGTTGGAAAACAAAGTGATGTATGCAAAAACACCTAAGAATGCAAGTAAATGATAACAAAATTAAACAGAACTGGAGAGGTGCACCTAGAATCTGAAGTTTGATGTAGAGAGGCTCTAGAATCCTATAGAGTTGACTAGAAATGTTGATTGGGACACTTACGCCAAGCTGGGCGACTTAGTCTAGTTTTGAGGAAAATTTATCAGAATAGGTTTCTGCAAAATGGGTACTCAGAAATGTAAAAATAAAATTTTCAGGCCTAGCAGTGGGACTAATTCGCCACAGATGGTGACTTAGTCCACCTAGGAATTTATGGAATTTTGAGACAAGATTATGTAACTTTCGGTCTGCTCTTTCTTTTCTGACAGGTGTCTGGTCCAGATTTTGTAGAAAACGGGTTGAAATTGGTCTCCAAGCTTCAATTAGGGGTTTTTTGACTTTGATGACTTTGATGGATTGAAAACACCTTTTTGACACTTTCCTCTTTGACAAATCTGCATACAAGACCTGCAAACACACATGCAAAGAGGGGGGAAAGGGTTAAGGGTTAGAGTATAGGGGTTTGCCTTGGTCAAACCCCACTTTGGTAATCAAATGCTAGATAATGAAATAAAATGAGAAGAGAATGATAAATAAACAACATGCAATGTCATAAACCTACCAAACCCTTGATGTGTAAATCTGAAGATATGCAATGAAGTGCTCCAATGGATGACTTGATGATGTGTAGAGTGCTTGAATGCTTGAAAATTATTAAGTAAATGAATGCTTGAATGTTGGATGAATTAGGAGATTGTAGGAGATGAAAAATGAGAAGAAAACCCTTTATTTATACTTGATTTTCCATTATTTCCTGAAAATAACACATCACAGGCCGACCTCAAGGGTAAGAGAATAAAATCCCGCTAAGAACTTAAAATTATTTTGATTTTTGTCCCCAGTGGGACTAACTAGCCCTAGGTGGCAACTTGGTCCCACCAGGGAAATTTCATTGGGTGTCAGAAATTAAAGTGCATTAAATAAGGTTTAATGAGAATATCCTTAAAAATGCACTTAAATAGGGTTGGAAAGTGCATTAAGGGGTCATTTAAACATAAGAAAGGGTTGAATTATTGAGGTCAAGTCTAGGAAAGTGTGAGAGCTTGTTATAACTCTTTACAACACTTTGAAATAAGACTTGGTAAGTGTTAAAAGGGGATATTTAAATGAATTATAATGAAAGGGTCCTAGAAAAGTGTGAAAGTGGGTTACAACACTTTTACAAGACATCCTAGAAGTCTTAATGATTCTCAAGGGTCCAAGACCTAATGTGAATGTTTTGGCCACATTACAACATTAAATCTAGGAAAAATCAAGCCAAAGTCCATAAGAAAGACTCAAGTGAGCTTAAAAATGTCAACTATACATTTTTTGGTGACACATTAAGCCCCCACTTTAGTGAGAGGATGAACTTGCTTTAAACTCTCACTAAAGTAGCCCAACATGCACATCGAGAGAGATCCAAATGCACTAATGTTGGTAAGATGAGAAAACAATAATCAAGAGGGATGATCAAGCCCCCAGGATCACAATCCCATGGAAAAAAAAACATAAACACAAAGGAACACACATGGAAATGATGAAAAGGAATGAAAGAAAGCTTCGATCATTTTTCCAACCAATTGTGGATCAGATCTAGGTTGTTTGTTTGGAACAATAAATGTGTACTCACTCTAGGGTGATGAAACTCATGGCTATCCGTTGGGTGAGAATGCCTGAGTATACTCACTCTGGGGCCACGAAGCTTCTAGTTGTCTGCAGGGTGAGAAATCCACAACATACTCAGTCTAGGGCCACAAAACTTCTTGTTGTCCGTAGGGTGAGAAATCCACAAGGTGGCTATGGGGAAAAGTCATGCCTCAAAATGGGCTTTCTGCTCAACCATACTAAAGTTATACCTCCTGATAACTTTAATAAGGCGCCACAAAGGACAATGTCATTTTGTGCTTCATGAGACAAGAAAAGCTTCGTATGCTTAGAACTCATGAACAAATGTGATGGCACCACAAGCATGCAAGATGTGTTATGCAAGGTGGCCATATAAATGCAAAATGCAACATGCAAATTAATGTTCAAAGGAGTCTTGTTTACTTCATGCGAGGTCTATGACTTAGGGAACATTGTGTCTAATGTATCCAAGAGAGGACAAATCAAAGAATATAATATTCAAAACATAGGGGATGCAGTGTGTCGCATCAGGCCACCAAGAGGAATGTAATATGCTGAGATAGATCACGCTTATGAAGGACATCACACCCAATTTCATCCACAAAGTGACAAATGCATCGTATAAAGTAACAAGGCTACACTAAGAACCAAGAAAAGGAAAAAATGCAACATGAATAATGCCAATGTATTCCCCCACTTTAAAGGAATTTCTACACACCGTTCTGTAAGAAATTACTTTAAAGTAGCAAATGAAAAATGAGAAAAAAAACAAGACATGAGAGCCAACTTGGAAAGCCCCTATGCCAAGTCATACGTTTCTGAGTAAGGTTGCGTCATGTGAAGGAAAAAGGAACAAAAGAGAGGGATTGCCCCCAAAAAGGAACACATCAAACACATAAGGGATCTATGGATTTGGGGTCAATATGTTCTTTGCTGCAATGTTTTGATTAGAGAGCTCATAATTGTCATCATTCCCCAAATACACATAGAACTAGAAGAATAACATAAAAAGAGTGAAAAAAAAGAAAAAGAAAGAATTGTTTGGGTCAACATAGAAGAGACATAGTATGTCTCGACACTTTGCATCATCCCCAAATGGAAAACACAAGAAAAATGAAAACAAAAAGGAGAAAGAAAATGAAAAATATTTTGGGTCAACATGAGAGAGACATTTCGGTCTCACACTACTGTATTTGGCTCCAATTTTCAATGAACATTTGTTGAAATTTTGACAAACTATCATCGAAACACTGACGAACCACTGCAATAATTTTCGTCGAAACATTTTCGTCATTTTACTGACACACCTTGAAACATTGAACTCACAACGTGACTTCATCAGCACTCACCATGGTACAGGTGTGCTTATGTTCATTGAACTTCCGATGCAACGTGTGTCGCTTTATCGACGAATCGTAGCTAGAAAACAAGTGACGAAAATCAACAAGAACGTCGAAACACCAACAGACAATCGTTGAAATAGCAACGAAATAGAAAAGTCATAACATCGGTCATTTCTTCGGAGGTTCAACAAGTTTTTCGGTCACTTTTTGAAGTTTCGTTGGTCTTTTCCATCAAAATTTTGATGAAACTGTGAAATTTTAAAAAAATATATGTAATTGGCTGGTATAAAGCCAAATAAGATGATTTGCAGCCTCAATTGCCACATCATGTAATCTTGTCGGCAAGACATTTTCAAACCTTGGGCGATCCTTTTATTTGGGCCTTTTCCAACATTCATTAAGCACCCGCTAAGACATCTTATAGTTTCCCCGGCACTCTGAGTCTCTCTAACAGTTATTTTTTATCTTTGCTATCAATAGATCATATATCACTAAGATGTCATGTAGTTTCACCAGCGTTATGAGTCTCCTTGAGAGTTATCCATTCAGTCTTAAGTATATCGCTATAACTCCCACCGAAGCAAACTTATCACTGTGACTTTGTAAGTCAGACAGACATTCCTCAACTTGCTCCAAAGATATGTATCTTGCCAAGATATTTCCTTCGTTCTTTATCGACAAGATCCCCAGCCAATCCTTCCAGTCTATTTTCTTCGTCAATTTTGATCGCTAAGACATAATGATTTTCTTTCCGATGGAACTACACACGGTATGAATTTCTTATCTCTCTCCACTGAAGTTTGTCTCGCCAATGAATTTATTCATCGGCGAAACCATGAATCATGTCTTTCTGATGATCATTCCCTCCAAACATATAGCCAAGTCCCTTACCAATACAATTTTGTCGGTGTGACATAGAGGGTCGGCATGACTCCTCAAACTCATCCTGGTAACACTATCCTACTGACAAAATCCTCCTTTGCTTCATTGGCAAGACCAAATGAATGTCTCGAGATGACTTTAGGAACCTTACTCTGATAGCTCCAGTCTGGTCGACATATTTACTTGTGCTTCGAGCAGTAAGACATATATAAGCTCGATATGACTTCTCACTATCACCCCAATGATTATTATCTAGCCGATAAGACATGTTGTAGTTTCCCTGACACTCTGAGTCTGTCTGAATGATATGAATCAGGTTGAATTTAGGAACCTTACTCTGATAGCTCCAGTTTGGCTGACATATTTACTTGTGCTTCAAGCAGTAAGACATATATAAGCTTGATATGACTTCTCACTATCACCCTAATGATTATTATCTAGCCGATAAGACATCTTGTAGTTTCCCTGACACTCTGAGTCTCTCTGACTGATATGTCTCAGGCTGACTTTAGGAACCTTACTACTGTATTTGGCTCCAATTTTCAATGAACATTTGTTGAAATTTTGACAAACTATCATCGAAACACTGACGAACCACTACAATAATTTTTGTCGGAACATTTTCGTCATTTTACTGACACACCTTGAAACATCAAACTCACAACGTGACTTTGTCGGCACTCACCATGGTATAGGTGTGCTTATGTTCATCGAACTTCCAATGCAATGTGTGTTGCTTTATCGATGAATCGTAGCTAGAAAACAAGTGACGAAAATCAACAAGAATGTCGAAACACCACCAGACAATCATTGAAATAGCAATGAAATAGAAAAGTCATAACGTTGGTCATTTCTTCAGAGGTTCAGCAAGTTTGTCGATCGCTTTTTGAAGTTTTGTTGGTCTTTTCCATCAAAATTTTGATGAAACTGTGAAATTTTTAAAAAAAATATGTAATTGGCTGGTATAAAGTCAAATAAGATGATTTGCAGCCTCAATTGCCACATCATGTAATCTTGTTGGCAAGACATTTTCAAACCTTGGGCGATCCTTTTATTTGGGCCTTTTCCAACATTCATTAAGCACCCACTAAGACATCTTGTAGTTTCCCTGACACTCTGAGTCTCTCTGACAGTTATTTTTTATCTTTGCTATCAATAGATCATATATCACTAAGATGTCATGTAGTTTCACCGGCGTTATGAGTCTCCTTGAGATTTATCCATTCAGTCTTAAGTATATCGCTATAACTCCCACCGATGCAAACTTATCACTGTGACTTTGTAAGTCGGGCAGACATTCCTCAACTTACTCCAAAGATATGTATCTTTCCAAGATATTTCCTTCGTTCTTTATCGACAAGATCCCCAGCCAATCCTTCCAGTCTATTTTCTTCATCAATTTTGATCACTAAGACATAATGATTTTCTTGCCGATGGAACTACACACGGTATGAATTTCTTATCTCTCTCCGCTGAAGTCTGTCTCGCCGATGAATTTATTCATCGGTGAAACCATGAATCATGTCTTTCCGATGATCATTCCCTCCAAACATATAGCCAAGTCCCTTACCAATACAATTTTGTCAGTGTGACATAGAGGGTTGGCATGACTCCTCAAACTCATCCTGGTAACACTATCCTACCGACAAAATCCTCCTTTGCTTCATCGGCAAGACCAAATGAATGTCTCGGGCTGACTTTAGGAACCTTACTCTGATAGCTCCAGTCTGGTCGACATATTTACTTGTGCTTCGAGCAATAAGACATATATAAGCTCGATATGACTTCTCACTATCACCCCGATGATTATTATCTAGCCGATAAGACATGTTGTAGTTTCCCTGACACTCTGAGTCTCTCTGAATGATATGAATCAGGCTGAATTTAGGAACCTCACTCCGATAGCTCCAGTCTGGCTGACATATTTACTTGTGCTTCAAGCAGTAAGACATATATAAGCTTGATATGACTTCTCACTATCACCCCGATGATTATTATCTAGCCGATAAGACATCTTGTAGTTTCCCCAACACTCTAGGTCTCTCTGACTGATATGTCTCAGGCTGACTTTAGGAACCTTACTCTGATAGCTCTAGTCTAGCCGACATATTTACTTGTGCTTCGAGCAGTAAGGCATATATAAGCTCAATATGACTTCTCACTATCACCCCAATGATTATTATCTAGCTGATAAGACATCTTGTAGTTTCCCTGACTCTCTAAGTCTCTCCGACTGATATGGCTCGGGCTGACTTTAGGAACCTTACTCTGATAGCTCCAGTCTGGACAACATATTTACTTGTGCTTCGAGCAGTAAGACATATATAAGCTTGATATGACTTCTCACTATCACCCTGATGATTATTATCTAGCCGATAAGACATCTTGTAGTTTCCCCGACACTCTGAGTCTCTCTGACTGATATGTCTTGGGCTGACTTTAGGAACCTTACTCCGATAGCTCCATTCTGGCTGACATATTTACTTGTGCTTCGAGCAGTAAGACATATATAAACTCGATATAACTTCTCACTATCACCCCGATGATTATTATCTAGCCGATAAGACATCTTGTAGTTTCCCCGACACTCTGAGTCTCTCTGACTAATATGACTCGGGATGACTTTAGGAACCTTACTCTGATAGCTCCAGTCTGGCTGACATATTTACTTGTGCTTCGAGCAGTAAGACATATATAAGCTCGATATGACTTCTCACTATCACCCCGATGATTATTATCTAGCTGATAAGACATCTTGTAGTTTCCCCAACACTCTGAGTCTCTCTGACTGATATGTCTCAAGCTGACTTTAGGAACCTTACTCTGATAGCTCCAGTCTAGCTGACATATTTACTTGTGCTTCGAGCAGTAAGACATATATAAGCTCGATATGACTTCTCACTGTCACCCCGATGATTATTATCTAGCCGATAAGACATCTTGTAGTTTCCCTGACACTCTGAGTCTCTTCGACTGATATGTCTCAAGCTGACTTTAGGAACCTTACTGAAAGAATATATGAAAAATTTCAAAGCATAGACAAGGCATGTGAACTATTTGATAGAATTCCTCAAAGAAATGTCATCTCATGGACTGCAATGATTGTAGGATATGCAACAAATAGATTTGCTCAAAAGGCTTTAGAAATTTTAAAGCAAATGTAATTGGTTGGTGTAAAGCCAAATTCGACAACCTTTGTGAGCATCCTCCCTTCCTGTGCCAAAAGGGGAGTTTTGGAACATGGTATGGACATCCATCATAACATAATGGAAGGGGGAGTTTCGTCAAATATTATAGTTGGAAATTCTCTAGTAGACATGTATTCAAAATGTGGAAGTATAGATAAGGCACGTGAACTATTTGATGGAATGGCTCAAAGAGATGTCATCTCTTGGAATGCAATGATTGTAGGATATTCTAATGATGTTTCAATAACTTTGGGTGTTTATCTTCTCCCCATCAATTTGTATGCAATTGACATGTGGTTACTTTTGTTATCTCTTATGTGCATAAACAACTATTTTGCATGTGTGTACTTCAAAAGAAAATAACGATAAAATTACCAAGTTTCAAAGTTACTACACAAGGATTGTAAATGATAATAATAATGGTGGTTGTATTTGAGAAGGCATTAGGGAAGAAATTTCCTCTAAAATTTGTTGATAAACCTAAAGATTTTGAAACTCTATATGAATTTATAGAGAAGGTTGAGAATGAATTGAAGTGGGAAATCATTACATGGAAGATCTATTTATTTAGTGGCCATTGGAATTCTGACTTCCCTAATATATGACCTCAAGAATCAATTATAAATCAATAACAAATTGAAAAGCTATATATTCTCTTTTTTGTAAGAGGATGGAATTTTGGGATAGCAAAATTTTGGGTTCTTTCACATTGTACAACAAAAAAAGAGTGAGTTTTCTCTCTTCATCATATAACAAAAGATATACTAGGAAAAATACATAACTAATGTTGTGATCTAGCTAAAGATTCCTGAATGAGATATAAAGCTTCCTAATGGTTATAATTTAGGAGTTAATGCATAACATGGCATTCAGACAAAGGAGCAAACAAGGTTTGTTGACCAAATCATGGCAACCAAATATTTGTATTAAGCACTTGAGTTACCCCCTTGCTGCATATCCTATTATGAATTCCCTAAAGTACTTGGATCTTATACAATTTTATGTGCATCTTCAGTTATTATAAGTCACAAATAAATTCTTTATTAACTAATCAGAAAAAAATTCTACCTTTGTTTGTACTTTAGAAATGATAAGTTTTTCAAAAAAATAAATGATCTACATACCTGTAATCTCACAATGCTACTTATTTGTTCATGGTCCAAAGATTGGAAGACAATATACTCATCAATATAATTTATGAACTCAGGTCGGAAGGTGGCCTATGCTGCTTCAATATTAAATAAGAATCCAAAAGCTTGATTACCCTTGTTGAACCACTTAACTTTAGCACTTTCATTTGTACGTTTTTTGTCTACCCCTATTGTAACTCTATATAACCTCTTGTTCTTTAGTATTAGTTGAACCTTATTTTTCCATTGATGGCAGTTAAATGGAATTAGAAGAGGAACTAGAACATTTGAATCCATGCTTGTTGATTGTTGCAACGAATTTAGAAGTGCAAAAAAGAAAAGATAGGAGGAAGAAGTACACACAACACAAGGCTATCCACAAGATAGTCAACTGTCCTGTTGTAGCCAACCAATTAGGCCTCTTGGAGCAGCATTGTTTTGGTCCATTGCTCTTTTTCTATTCACTGTCATGAAGGAAGGTTTTGAGGCCTTGTAGGGGCATATAATACATGTCTAAGTTCAGTGGTTTGGGCCTGGTATAGGCTTGTATGTGGATTTTATTCTGATTGTCCTACCGGGCAGGGCTATAAGGGTTAAAAGGGTAAAGAGGCCTAAAGGTTAGAGCGATGAGAAAATGGAGTTTCCTAAGTGAAAATTAGGGTGTTAAGTTTTGGTTTGGTCCCATTTGACATGATCTAAGTGGTTACAAACCCTCTTGGTTGTGAGAGTACAAGAACCCTAGGTGAGTTGGGTCTTTTCCTTGAAGGAATAGTGGATTGGAAAGGTCCACTTAAAGAGTATTTGAGAGAGTTGTGCTAAGTTGGTGGTTTGATCATCTAGTTGATCATCTAAAGAAGCTTCCCCTGCTCACTCTCAATCACTTATTCCTACATAGTTCACTATCCTTGGTCTTCAATCACTTAATGTATTCTTTCCATGTCACAAAACAAGAATCTTCTATCATGAACAAGGTTGTAGTATGAAGGCCTGTAGCATACTCTGGGATCTACTCATTTCCTATCAAATTTCCCCATAATAACCCTTGTTATTTTCGTGATGGACATAAGCTAATGCATTATTCTTCAATTGTGACAAAACCTTTATGGAGTTACCCTCTCAAATGACACATGAATGCATAAATTTGAGAGGAAGACAGTAAGTTGAATGAATGTAAGTAGAGAAATTTTTGCATACCTACAGATGGTACAAAATTTCATGGTTAAGTGGAAGCCTCCCATCAACAACAAGATCCAAATATCGTGTATCTATCTCAATCGAGCCTCTAAACCCTTCAGAGCTGTCTATTTTTCCACTAACCTGTTATGCACAAAAAGTCAAATTTTAGAGTTATGTCACCACTAAAAACAAAAGAAACAGAGCTTTGAAACCAAATCCACACACAACACAATGTGGTATTCATACAAAGCCATACAAACAAACTAAACTCAGAACATTGGAATGGAAACAACTTGAAATTATGATGTAGAGCATGGATTCAGTTTACTCAACTGGAGGCACATTTCACAATAATGGGTTCTTCATGTAAAACATCGGTACGAGGTTCAAATAGTAAAGAGATTGATGAAAGATAGAGGAATTAAAAAGATACTTGCATGTAATAATTGGATTGAGCTTCTCTTTGTTTCAAGAATAGTTTATTATTCTCTACTTAACAGGGCCAACCACGTGACGGTGGAAGCTCATTTGGCCCCTCCCCCCCCTCATATCACTCTCAATTCCCCATACCCGATCATATAACATTAATCATTCACTCATCCATTAATAACATATAGCATTCATTCATCCATCTATTAATAACATATAACATTCATTCATTAACATATTCACATTCATTCATTCATCCATTAATAGCATATAACATTCATTCATTCATCCATTAATAACATATAACATTCATTTATTCAGTTGTTACATATTATCAAAAATATGGTTGTCATAATATGATTACAATCACTTTTTTTTTGTTTCTTTAATTTTGAAGCTAAAAAAAGCTGAAGTGGAGTATCATTTTCTAAATCATTTGTCCCCCCTTCAGTTGTTCTACCCTCTGCTCTTGATCTTAATGTATGCCTAGTCATGTACTGATCATGACGTGGAGGCCGCTTCAAGGGGGGGTCTGCTGCAATAACAAAGAAATGTTAAATTGATATGTTTTGTTATTATTGTTACAAGTATTTTATTAATTAAAAGAACATTAGAGTGGTGCTCTTTACCTAATGGGGCCACATCATGTTCCTGATCTTGTCATATAGCCTCATGCTCAATGTGTTGAACACCCTCTAAATCCTGATCTAGAGTTAAAACACGAAAGGTTACATTAATGAATACACCAATTGAAATTAAATATGTTTAAAAGAACATTAGAGTGGTCCTCTTTACCTGATGGGGCCACATCATGTTCTTGATCTTCTCTAGAGCCTGATCATGCTCAACATAATGTTGATCACGCTGTACATGCTCTAAAGTTGAAACACGAAAGGTTACATTAATTAATACACCAATTGCAATTAAAGATATTTAATTGTATTAATCCATACTGTGTTTTGTATAACACATGAATACATCCAGTACCGGGATGCACACCATGACCTTCATCAGCAGGCTGTGCTCCACCCTCACTAGGCTACATTCCAATGTCATGTGCAGTATTATCATTGTCTGTCTATTTAAAAAAAATAGGTACATAATTACTTTATGGTGGAAATTAATATTGAATAGATTGCACAAGTATTCAATTTTAAATAAACTTTATTGAGTTTATTTACCTAAGTGTCAGATGCAGTGGAAGATTGTGTTTGCCCAGTCAAGACTCTTAGGCATTCAGCCATGGCTTCATAGCCATGCTAGAAGGAAATCTTCATTTCCTCTTATGTGGGCGCTCTGTTGAATTCAGAGCCCTGCATTTTTGCATAAGATCATGAATTTTGCTTCTATGGTGTGATAAAACAAAAATTGTTTGCAATTTATTATTTGGATGCAATATTTCATTTATTGATACTTACAATTCTTGTGGCTAATTTCATATAACCACTAGAGCCAAGTTTGTGTTGCCCGTGTTTTTCTAGTCTTTCCTTTGTTGCCTTCGATGTGTCGGGAAACCTATGAAAAGTTTGAAATACGTTAGATTATGTAAAAAGAAAGATTAATCAATATATAATTACATTGTTGATAGTATCACATACCTTCCTTGGCTTGATGGTGTCTTTCCTTTTTTTCTTTTCAGCCTTCTACTTTCCATCCAACACTAGGTCCTTCCACTCCCTCTCCAGAATCATGGGGGGACGCTTGTACTTTTTTTTCTTCTCTAAATGTGACCTATATTGGTCCCTCACATACTTTAGATATGTACCATCTTTCTTAAGGACCTTCGTTCAGTTGAATGTTTTATCACTGAACAACACAACTAAACAGTTAATGAACTCATCCTTTAAATATTTATTTTGGGCATTCCACCGTGTATGTATGGTGGGCCCGAAGAGCTCCAATGTTATATCACCTAGATGTTTATAAAAACATCATTTCTGCAAAATGATCATGGGATCGTTAGTCTAAAAAGAGTGATCAATAAGTAAATTTCAATTGGATTATATATAATAATAATTAAAATATTTTAAATTACATGGGACCTTCTCTATCTTTATGGGAACGAAATCCTCGGTCACCACAAATGTGAATGGAAATGTTCCTGTACTAGTAATATGGGAAGATCCAGGAAATGCTACTAAAACATCACCAACACTAGTGACCTTTGCATCACCAGTACTACCCGATGCGTGCATGCTATGTGTTGCCGACATTTCAGTCGACAATATAGGCACGGATGATGAGGTCGGATGATCATGTGATGTATGTGCAGGAAGATCAGGATGGACACTTGTACCAACCCCTACTCCGTGGGCAGCACCTGCAGTACCCTGATCATGGGCAGCAACATCATGTGGACGCAAAAAATCCTATAAAAACAACACATATTTAGTTCATGACATAAAAGCTTACAAATTATAAAACCATGAATGAACTTATATTATAATTAAAGACCTCATGACAACTTACTTGCAAGTTTTGTACTCTCTCAGTCAATATTTTAACCCTCTCTCTTATCTCATATGTTTGAGGCACTATGAATAACAATTGAAGGATTTCTTCATTGCATTTTTTGTGTGTCTTCCTTATCATATCAATAGGGTTTGTTGAATATGCGATGTCATCATCCAATAACAGTGACTGCACCTCGACCCTATGGATTCTCTCCTCTACTACTGGTGCCTTTCCCCGATCAGTTGTCTGCAAGAAGAATATTTAAAACATTATCGAAATTAACCCAATAAACTTATGAAAAAAACATAATAATAAAACATTTTTCTTGTATCTAATTTGTACAATTACAATGAGGTAAACCTGTCAGGTAGAAGTACCTGAAGATGCATCACAATTTGTTGTCTGGGTTGAAGCCTTCCCCGTATGATCAATGTCTTGCTGTGACAAAAAATAAATATAAAAAAACATTACTAAAATGAAACTGATAGACTTAAGAAAAAAAACATAATAATAAAATGGTATATTGGAGTCATTATTTGTAGGTTGGGTAAAATGGGTACCACCCCCATAGTAACTGTGTTTGTATCTAAACGATTCAAATTGTAATCAATTAGCAACTCTTCCCCTACGGTTATTGATTTTATCGCACATACGATACACGGTTTCCCTCACGTGCCTTGAATATGCAATTGGGTTGCTTATTTTTGACCCAGGTCATGTACTATTTAAACCCTACAATATTCCCTGATGCTTTTGGCCTTCCGTCAATGTACACAACCACTCCTTAATTTTGATCCTTAGTTGTATATAATTTGCTAACAGTGCATACCTACGCATACTTCGTGCATATCGAACCAGCTGCATCCAATCTTTGTAACTATACGTGGTCGACATACTCCATCAATTCAATAACTTTTGTAAATACCTTTATCCTTTGTCCACGGCCCAAATGAGGCCCAAACCATGTAGTGATGGTGCTATCGCGATATATCCTCCGTTGACACAAAAATTAGTGTTTATTGGAGGAAGTTCCTGGGTACCCATTGTTTCTGTAGATGTTTGTACCTCAAGGGCACCTCAATGTTGCCTATGCTCTCATCATAAGAACATGACACCTTAGTGAGAAAAAATTCCATCGTTTACGAATTTTTCTTCTAATCTTTTGACCTCTAGTTGATCTCCTCTTTTAGACCTACTACATGTCTCGGCTTTCCTCTTCTCTTCTTGAATTTCCCTCACTCGAGGAAGACAATCTGACAAATACCTATTTGGTGGTACCTACACTCATAAGGATGTTGGATGAATTTATTTCATGGTGATGTGATCCCAAGGTGACATTATGATTAATCTATCATTTCATCACTAGAATTTGACTGGTTATAAGGTAATCAAGTCTTGATAGATTGCAAGTTATTGTTACTACCGTCCAAATGTGTCCATCACAAATCAAATCAATGTATGAAGGAGACTGTCCCTTGCAATTAATGACTTTAAAATTTGTAACAAGTGTTAAATGTGAATATGGTCCACCAGTTACACAACCAAGGCCTCAAATGTATTGTGCAGAAGAATGGTTTCACCATACATAATATTTTGGTTTAAGTTGTCTTGAAAAAGATGAATTAGAACACTAATAGACATAATTCAGGTGCACATGTGAGGTGGTTCAACTGTCCACTAATAAAATCCATTTGTATAAGTGGTTAACGGGGAGGGAGTGTCTACTAGGACTAGTTAAGTCATCATAAGTTTATGCTTTGGTAATAAAAATTGTTTAAGTCATCTTAAATCTTCCTATGTCTAATTGCTTGGAGACTTTTGGTATGTTTTAAGTTAGGATGAGTGGTTGCATCAATGTTCTAGTTCTCTATGACAAGGTTTCAACATCTTCAAATAGTGAAAGTTAGTGCTCATAGTCATTTGAAACAAGAACATTTTGATTCTTCAAAGGTTTGTAGTAGGTTTTGAGTCTTGGTGATAAGTTTCAATGTAATCACAAGGTCTCCATCCTCACTTTGTAAGCTTAGTGCACCTTGGAAAATTAAAGAATCAAAATGCCATGATGCAACCAGGTGCTTGAGGGGATTTTCCTTGGTGTTTTGAAATGGTTTTGATGCCTTTTGACACCTCTTGAAGGCTCTTTGTATTCGGGCTTGTGGAAGTTGTATTAACTTGCCTTAACTAGGCAATTAGGTGTCTAAATGATGTTTTGTTAGTTCCCAATGTAAAACCAATTCAAATTTCAGTAGTGGGACAT
>VDFB02382592.1:0-22493 GCA_007258455.2 Sequoia sempervirens
TGCTAGTTGGAATGTAAGAGAACTATAGTCCCAAAATAGGAAATATTTGGTCGAGAGATATTTGAATATTGACAAATTCAAGGATTTTATTTTTTTGCAAGAGGTAAAGGTCGTAAACTTTACCCTTGAAACCAATCTAAAGTTCATTTGGAAATAGCCAAATATTTTCTCTACTAAACATGACAAAGGTAAGCGTGGATCTATCATCTTATTATCTAACAGATGAACACAATTTGTGACTGAATTCAAAACTTACCCATGCAATAGGGTAGTTTGGATCATTATTAAAAAAAACAATAGGAAATTTGGACTTTGTTCAGTATATGCTCCAAATGAATACAAGGAGAGGATAATATTGTGGAAATAGATGTACAAATTATAGTACATCCCATAGATTATAAGGCAGATTTTAATATAATTGAAAACAATGAAGACAAGCATGGGGGTATTGAAATGGGTTGGAAAGGGGATGAGAGATGCTTCTGGTACAAGATGAAAAACAAACTCAAAATTTTTGATCCTATGAATGAAAAATGAAATAAAAAATATGGTTGACATGGCGTATTTATCATAAATGTAATAAAAGGATCTACTCTAGGCTTGACAAATTTTGTGCTAATAAATAATTATTCAGCTTTGATATAGCAGAGGGGGGTAATAGAGTAATAGATAGAGGATTTTGCAAACTAGTCTTGATGGCTTCATTTAGAGAAATTGAATCAAGGTTTGGGATGATAATTAGGGAAATGAAGGAAATGCAAAGCCCATATGAGAGAAGGCAGAGAAGACTTTCAACCCTTATTGGATTTGTCAATTTTGGACAAAACCTTTCAAATTTTCTCCTTGCACCAAGAAACTGAGCAAGAAGATGGCCAACTCTTATATATATTTTCTATGAATGGCTAGAGGGAGTATAGTGGTGTTGGTTCTTTTAGGGGTAGTGAGGCAATGTTGATAGGTGGAATTATTTCTTCTAAAGAAAGTCCAAGAGAGTAAGTGGTCAATGTTGATGATGACTAGTTTAGTAATCTTTCTCTCCCAATCTTTGTTTTATGTTATGGATGAACCCTAATTTTCAAGTGGTGGTTTGCCCCTTAGTATAGGTTATTATACTCAATATTTTTTCTTGGTAATCAAGGGGTGTCCCCGCGACTCATCCCAATGCATTCCCTTTACGAGGTGAGTTAAGGCAAGACTATTCCCCTAGTGACGCACGCAATAGTCCACAAACCACATGCATCAGGTAAGCCCGGGCCTTGGATTTGAACCTAGAACCAGTGAGGAGAAAACGCATGGCCCAAATCAACTCCACTACCCATGAGGGCTTATGGTTGTTCTACTCAATTTTGATATGTTGATGTGATATGATTATTCCTAGCTTCAAGTGGTGAATTCACTCTATGTATAGAACACTACACTATGTCTAGATTGTTGTGTAATAGTATCTCTTCATCTCATGTAACCCATTTTGGGATATTGTAATTCAATGGGTGAGTGGCCTTTAACCCTTGATTTAATTAGCAAAAAATAAACTTACATATACAAAATAATTAATTTGTGTTTTGAATTCTAATTCTAAAAATAACAAAAACAAAGATAAATAAATTAATTGATGAAAGAAATAAACATACCTAGAGTGTGACATTGCACCCAAAGTTCTTAATATTAGTCTTCCTCCCAACCTGTCTATCAACTTCTCTTCACCAAATTTGTATGATAAATTGGTTTTCCTCTCAATATTTTTGCTAGTTTCTCTTTTACTAAATTTGTCTTACAAAAAAATAAAATTGATGTGTGAAATGTATTTATAAAAATTATTAAAAAAATCGTTTAAGCTTACAATTAAAAACAAATAATGTCAACTTAAAATTAAAGGAAAGTTAATAAATTAATTGTGAAAATATAATTATTATTATATATCTATGTTACCTCAAGTTTTTGGGATGGGGATGGGGGAATCCATTTCGAGGTCCCCAAATTTTTTGAGCCATTTTTTGGGGACAATAAGGGATGGCTATTAAAAAATAGGAAACATTTAAAATATATAGGAAAATTTTAAATATTCTAATGATAACATAGATAAAGCATTTGTATATATAGTATAGAACCTTAATATATAGCATTTGTGTTAAATTGAGAGTTCACATGAGAGTTGAACAAATTAGTAGATATCAAAACTTTATTTGTGTGTGTGCAAAAAAAAAAAAAAAAAGAAGAGAAGTTTTGGAAATTCCTAGACAATAGAGAGATAAATATTGGCATCCTTGAAGCTAGGTATGGACACACTTGGCAAGAGGGTCACCCTAGGGTTGACATATTTCTAAGAGCTTTGCAAGCATTCCAGAATGATCTTAAGGAGGGACCAAGAAAAAAAACTAATAAGGTATAGAACAAAGGAGATATGGCACAAGGGAACTCTGAAGCTACACAAGAAGCAATAAAAGCACTGATGACCCTAAAGGATGCAAAAAAGGATAAAATCTGCAGGGGTGGTAATAGAGCAAGATAAACTCTATAGTTTGGGGCAATTCTGATTGTTATTTTTTAGCATCTATCATATATTTTGATATGTAGTTACAATGATGTATATCTGTAGTATGGTAGTGTTTTGTAGAGGTACAATAAATTTGTGTAGAAATGATATATGTTATAAAATGTTGTAACAGGGGCTAGTAATGCTCACACACAAGGCTATGGATATGATGTAATGCCTAGACTATAAACTTTATATGATGTTTCCGCTATATATAATACAATATATATATATATATATAGAATTATAAATATATTTGATATTATCATATTGTAATGCCTCTCGTGTTATTGAACTCCCATGATACCTTTATGTGCATGTGGTTGTTGCTGTTCAAATATTGCTTATGTTTGATGTATACTCATGATTACATTGGTGATTGTTTCATCTATTTGACTTATATGCTTTGCTTGGATGCACATGATACTGTGTTATGATGTTAATGATATAATGATTCATGGTGTTTGTCTTTAACTAATTATGCTATACTATGTGGTTATGCAAATTGTTTAATACTCGCTTCATGATATTTATGATGATGTGCTATTGTTTGAGGTTTGGGTGAGGGGGACGGTGTTGCAGCGCCCATCTGTGAGTGCCCTGCCACACTGCAATTCTCTCTCACGATGTGTAGTACATTGAATATATATATGTTGTTTCGACACTTTGTTTTATGCAGGACTGCAAGTACCGGGCACTGACTCCACCCGCACCGTCGGGTCAGAGCGTGCCCAAAATACCCAATGGATATGATGTGGTTTAGGGATTTGACAAGAAAGTATCCCCATCTATGTCTGTCGTCCCGTCGTCGGTTGACGATGTCGTCCATTAGTTCCCATTTTGTTTGGTATCGTCTTGCCTTATGCCGTTCATTTTAAGTGGCAATTTTAATGTGTTAATTGTTTGATTTAGATGCGTATCATTATTGTTAATTAGTTAAATTAATACAACAATGGTTAGTATTATGGTTGATATTAAATATTAAATTTAATTATTAATGTGTGTTGTGAAGATTTAATTAATTATTAGATTAGTTTGGAAATTTTAAATTGTGTTTGTAAAATTAAAAGAATGTTACTTTAATTGTCGGAATTTAATTTTATTAATTATAAATAGAATAATATTTTAATTTTAGCTGTGTAAATTCCCAATGAGCTATCAAATAATATTGTTAGTTAATTAAATAATATTATTTATTTAATTAAATAATATTATCTAATTAATTATTGTTAAGGATTAAGTCAAAAATATATATATATATATATTTAAGATGTAATATTTTATTACATCCCTCTAAATAATTTAAATTTAAATTTAAAATTTATATATCCATCATTTAAAAATACAAATTTGCATTTATTTTGCGTTTCAATATAATTATATAGTTAAAAGTTTTACCTAGTTTTACCCACCTGAGATTTTTATTAAGTTGAGTAAGTATGAATTATCACGAATCAACTCAGTTTGGGTAAAATCGAGGAAAGCATGATAAATTAAAATATTGAAATTAATTTGTAAACCTTTCACTGCAGTCAAGAATAGGGATTGTTACGGGAATTTATTTTGGGGGTGACTGGGGAAAAAGGGAAGGAGGAGAATTGGGGAAAAAAAAACTTTTGGCGAGAGGATATCAAAAGAAAAAATAAATAAAAAAATAAAAGAGAGAGGAAGTTGCAGGGGAATCACAACATCTCAAGCTGCAAATTCTTCAGGTTGGTTCCTTCAATTTTTGTTTGATTTGCAAAGTCAAAACAAATTGGGTTTGCATGTATTCTATTTATATATATATATATATATATGCTTCATGTGTTAACTTCATTTGAATCCCTTCATTATTCTTCATTAGCTGTTGTGTCTTAAATAGCCTCTCTGAAATCTTATCAGCTTGTCTCAGCTGCAACACTTAAACAAAAGGGAGTATTAAAGTTTAAATAACTTTCTTGAATTTTTATTGACAATCTATCACAGATGGCCAATGTAATCACAAGGAAACTCCAGAAGGGTGAGGGTAATTTCTATTGTTATGCTTCATGTGCCATTTTAATTTTAAACCCCTTTCTTGATTATTCAATGGCTGCTAAATTGTTATTGCTTTCACTAGTGGCCTTAGGATATTCCTTCTAATTGTTGCATACATACTTAATTCCCCTGATATCTTATTGAATAATCCCCTTTTCTTCTTTATAAATATTTATATTTATACAAGGATAAATTAAATTATATGTATATTTTAAAAAGATCAATGTAATAAAATAAAATATTTGCTATTTTCTTTCATAAAGAATAGATACTTATATAAATGAATTTGTAGATAAGCATAAGTAAATATGTATATATCATTATATATATATGGACAATGATTAAGACATCTCAGATTAATTGTTTATAATCCAGTGAAATGGTAGTTACTCATAAATAAAATAAAACATAATAAAATTTGTTGTTAATTCCATTAGTTTATAACAGTCCGAGTGGAAACCTTGTCAGTTACCTTTTTACCTAACCCTAGCCAAGTTATTATTGTCAATCCTCACTTAGATAAATAAATTAGTTAGCTTACATTGGATAAAGAGTGTTACCCTATAATTTTCTTTTGTTAAATTGGAATTAATATTCGTATTGACAATTTTAAATTTTGATTTAAAGATAAATATATGATCATTTGAGTTTAATAGGTAGTTATTACTCACAAGTAAAGTAAATTATAAATATTTTATCCACTCTCTTGAATTATCAAGGTAAATTATCAACATAATTTTTGTCTATTAGGTTGTAACCTTATCTCAAGTTTCTTTAGATTAAAGTGAATACAAATATTATTTAATGTGAAGTAGGTTGTTTGAATTATCTTGTTTAAATGGTAAAATTTGTTAGAACACAATGCCAATCCTTCCTTAAATTAAAATTTTACTCACAGATTATGTATATACATTTAAATCTTTGTAGAGTTAATTAATTCATGAATTTATAATATCATGTAATAAATGCATGTTTTTACCAAGTTAGGTTATTTGTAATTATGGATATGGCGGGGAGTTAAAATGAGTGTCGTGAATATTGGGGTAGTGCATTTAAAATTAGTTTTATTTGCAGGTTATTTAAAGTTAAAATTGTTTACAAATTCATTTACTGATAGATTTGTGATTTGTGTAAATTTTACATCTAGATTAAATTTATTTGTAAAATAAATAAATAAGTAAAATTAAAATTTGATTTATTTAAAAACTTGTTTTATTAGATATGGGTAATTTCATTACCCTGTAAGTTACTTACTGTAATGGTAATTTATCTTTGTAGTATATTTAAAATTAGATTTATTTAAAAACTTGTTTTATTAGATATGGGTAATTTCATTACCCTGTAAGTTAATGGTAATTTATCTTTGTAGTATATTTAAAATTTGATTTATTTAAAATTAGATTTATTTAAAACTTGTTTTTATTAGATATGGTAGATTTTAAATTAAAATTTATTTATTTTGAAGTCAACAAAGGTAAATGTCATACTTTTAATTAAATTTAATTTGCAGTAAAAATCAGGTTACATTTGAATTAAATTTATTAGTTTAAAATAATAGATATATATAGGTTAAGTTTTAATCAATTTGAAGTAAACAAAAGTACAGGCTATGAATTTTAAATCAAAAGAAAACTGATGTTTTGAATACTATAGGTTTTCCCAAGTGCTTATCTATTTAAAATATATTATAAAGGAAATGCTTTTAATCATAGTGGATTATTTAATTATTTATTACATTATCTTTAATAAGTTCGGATTATGTTCACGTTCAAATAAGTGGGTATGTATAGTCCTTTTGAACATGTTTGGATATTTATTTTGGTTATACTTTGAGTGCTCGTTGGAATTGATTTCTTATGCATACTAGTGTTTCCATGTTGATCTTACCTTCCTTTTTGCTTTATTTTGCTTTTGAGGTAATCTTTATGTATAGGCATGTTTTGGATAAGTTGGGAACCCGTAAATGCTTAAGCCACTCCCCTTTGATAAGTTATGGGTGGTAGATTGTTAGGCTTCCAAAGGCGATGGGAAACCTATTTCGTGTGGAATCTTCCCATGATTAGACCTTTATGTTCCATCGATCGTATTTCTATTTTGAGTTCGTGGGTGTACCATGTTCCATGATTTTCCTTGCCTTTGGTTATGATTATGAGCAAGATGGTTCATGCCTCGCACGTGTATTTGTTTGGTGGCTTTTATGCATTGGTACACCCTTGTTGTTGTGAGTCTTGTTTCGAAACTGTTCGAAAGAGTCTCCTAATCAAGCAATGTTGTACTCGTTGCATGTTGTTTTATGTCAGTGTTATAGTGTTATGCATATGAAGAAAGTCGAGTCGTTCATTGGAAACTAATGGTTATATCCCATGTGGGTGAGTTGGAGCAACTCAAGTTGTCGAGCTACGGTGCCTCTGCGAATTATATATGCAGGCAAGGCCATCAAGTGATGAGCCCCCGAGGCATTAGGTCGGGCCCCTAGGACTGTTCTTCTGAGTCTTGTTTGAGACTTGTCATTTATTCCCGATAATGTAAAAACTACCATTGATTTATATAGCTTGTCTTAGTAATCATGTGCTAACTATCTTTGATCTTATGTGTGTGCCAAGTCATGTAGACCTTGCAGGTATAGGCATTGGGAGCAAGGACTTGTCGATAAAATAGAATGTAAGAGGTATGTTAAGCTGACCTAAGTAAGTAGACTCTATTGCCAAAGTTAGTAAATCACTTCTATCTTTTCTTGTAACTTGTGTGATCATTGAATATAGCTATAAGTAGTGAATTGTGTTGTTGTCTTATAAGTAAACAAAAATAAAATAAAAATTATTGCAAAATTAGGAAAGATGTTACAGTTTTTCCTGGTTGTTTAGTGTGTAAAATGTGGGCATGAGATTGATCACTTTGTACCTTATTTTTCATTAATTTCTCATTCTTGTACTCAATGTACTTTTCCCATTGATATTAGGGAAAAATTATGTGATGAACTATTGTATCTTTGATATGTTGTATCTGTGGAAATATGCTCTGCAGTTGTATTATGGAACTGTGATTTGAATTGCAATGAAATGATGTATCGTTTTCCATGCTTGTGATCATTAATAGTAGTGTGTCATCACTATGTGTTCTTGGTTGTTTAGTCTCTTCCATTTGATAAAAGTTTATGATTCGTAATGACCGTTTCGTGTACCCCAGAGGACGTGAAAGATTTAGTAAGTGCATAATTGCTTTTCGTGTAATGTGTGCACACATTCATCATATGCAATGTTCCGCAATGTTTCACTTTCAAAAAAAATAAAAATTGTACGGTGTTTGTTGTCCTTTGGGGTTCACACGGCGGGGCATTACACATATAATATTATATTTTATAACAATGATGGCATTTGAATCCTTTATAGTATGAAACTTCATCATTGATCAATGATATTATGATAGTCATAAAGATAATTGTTTAAATTGTCAAATTCGGTCTCCATCTAGTTCGAGTAGCGACCCTAGCAAGGTCTAGGGACAATGTCCCTAACGCACTCCCTATCATGATACAAGTATCCATCAAGACAAATTAAGGCCTTTGAAACCACACAAACCTTCATGGTGCACGTCATTTTCATAATTTTATCATTTTTTAAAGCCTTGATTTGTTTAAAAATATATGTGGATAGTTAATCGTCCCCTTTATTTTTCTTGGACATCTCCAATTTCCAAGACATCCCCTGCATTTTTCCCAATTTGAGGATAGCTCAGGGACATCCCATAGGCATCCCCATGTCCTTGAAACATCTCAAAAATGGGGATGCCCAAAAAAATGTTTGGGATGCATCCTTAGGTTTCCCTATTATACATGCTAATTTTAAAATATATTAAAAACTTGTGAAAATTACAAATATTCAACAATATTCAATTTTATAATATTTAAGCCCACATGATATAGACCGGATAGTTAAGCCATTGAAGATGCCTATAGTGATTGCAGGTTTGAATCCCTAGCTTCAAACACCGCATGAATAAGGGCAGCTCATGCGGACGGAGGCTAGGGGTGAGTAAGCAAGGGAAAGTAAGTAGAGCCTTGCCAATGGAGCCCTAGCTAGTGTTGATTCATTCATAACAAAAACAAATAATTTAACATTAAAAAATACTACTATATTCTATTTAATAAAAGATTAAAAATATTTTAAAAATGAGGGAGCTCGATAGAGTGAGGGCAAGCAAGGGCCTCGAGGTGGTCAAGGGTTTACAGGTGGAGGAGGCTAAGCCCTCCTCCATAGAAGGTAGTGTTGTGTGTAAGTGCCCCTCTTTAATCCCTCAATGCATGCCTCATTAATTATCTTCTTCCTGTGTCTTTTTTCGCGTGTGAGTATTAGTTGTATGCATGTATTGTTTGTTGTGAATGTGCTTTTTGTTTTTGGCAATGGAGGAAATTTATGGAGAGGGTTACAGACCCCCCTCCCTCGTGTCGATTGCAACTAGGCCAAAGGATGGAGAAGGACTTAAATCTAATGAGTGTTGTGATCGAAAAAAAGTCGCTCGTCCCACCTGAGGCCAAGTTTCTAGTTTCACCTAGTGATGAAGGAGTGGGAGGTGAAGATGGGGGGGGATAAGGTAAGCCCCCTTCTATTTTTCCTAAAAATCTTACCTTCACACCTAACCCTGAAATGCGTGTTGTAATTAAAAATGAATGTCACAAACTTAGAGATATTGCAATTTTCTTTGCAATCATGGATCTTGCAAAACTCTCGACCCGAAAGTATCTAGACGAATGGTTAATCAATGTATGGAATAAAAAGCTTGGGATTCATTTCTCATTATGCAAAATGATTCAAAAAGGTTTATTTTAACATTCTTAAAAGATAAATATACAGGATCAAGTAGTTAAAAAGTAGTTTTGGAATGTTGGAAAATGTATATTTTGGGCCCTAAATTGGTCTCTCGAAGTCATAGGGGATGAGGTGCTCGCTCTATCCTGTCCAAGATGGATAATGGTTAAAGGAATCTCTCCATTCCTCTGGAATATTTTGGAGCAGGTGCTGGCCCATTTTGGAAATATAGTGAGGATAGAGGAAACTAAATCCTCCTTCCCACATATGGACACTAGGGCACTAGTTGCTCTGGCTTCAAGGGTAGAAATCCCGAAAACTCTTGACTTCAATATGGATAATTCAGTTGTTTCTTGTAAAATTGAAATGCTAGGGGGTATTAATGCATGTTACTTATGTAGGAAAGAAGGGAATGTAAGAAGAAATTTCCCTATTATTTTGAAGAAAAATGTTAACCCTGACCCTAGCAATATGACTGTCAATGTTGAAAGAAATGATATTGGGTTTTCTTACAATCTCAGTGTAAAAGAAAAAGAAGATAGGGGTTCAACTCTGTCTAGAAATTTAGAACCAGAAAAAGGGACTTCGGCAAGTTCGGAAGACTTGGAAAAGTCTTTGGATTTGGGAATGAATCCAACTAGAATCCAAGAAAGAGAGGGGGAGAATGAATCTCACCCTTTGTCACAATCTTGTCAAATTGCAAACCCTAATAGGGATAAGCTACTTCAACAACAAACCCATATCAAAATAACTAACCAATTTGATGCTTAGATAATTATTTGTCAAAAAATATCAACACAAACACTTAGATTGATTCTAGGCTTAAAAGAGGCAATTCCCATTGAACCCTATCATGTCTCAAGAAATGGGCTAGAACTGACATTTACAAAGAAAAATGCTCAACAAATAGTAATGAAGAAGATTAAACAAAGCATCAAGCATAAAGAAACAAAAAATATTTCCACTAACTTGAAAGATTCTGGTGAAACTGAGGATTACATAATTAGAACAATTAACAAGAATATTGATCCTTCTGATGCATACAAAACTGGGGTAATCCAGTTTGGTATGGTATCTGAAATTGAACTTAAAAATCATCATGATAGTTGCCCACGGAGCAATAGTAGTAGGGTGGGACCCTCCAACTCAATGGGAGAAATTGATCAAGGGGACAATGAAACTTGTAAAGGAGTAGGGGGATACCCTCCTACTATTGCCTTGGGTGCCACTACCATGATTAAGGCTGACTAAAACAACTTAAACAATAAAAAAGCTAACAATGTTAACATAGACAGTGATTGTATTGAGCTTGATCCTAGCAAAATCAACATCCCTAAAACAATGCATGAAAAGCATATTATAATGGCCATAATTAGGGATAGGATTCTAACTAAAGGCCAAAATCTGTGGATAGCTTAATAGGAAAAGATGGGGGTTTGCTCTATCAAGATGAGCTCAACAACAAAACCCTTTATTGTTAGGCTAGAACATGGAGCCAAATCACTTTGTCGCCTCTAAAGAAGGTAATTTGAGTCCTGAAAAAATGCATCCTGCAAGAGACAAGGGGGGCTTAAGCAATATGATGGTCACAAAAGCGCAAGCATAAACAAAAAAGGAAGTATCCATGGTTTTAAAAGAAGCAAAAAAGAAAGGAAAAGAAAAAATGCACCAATCGGGAAGGGCAACTTTCATATCACCAAACAAAAGAGGAAAAAGAAGAGCATGGTGATCCCTACTCCAAAATCTAAAAGAATAGAAATGGATGATAATGTCCCAAAGTGTTTTGAAAGTTTCAGAAATGAGAATGATACCCCACACAAATTTGATTGCCATGAATCTTAATTGCACATCCTAGAATGTAAGGGGACTAGAATCCCCAGATAGAAAGCATGTTGTGAGAAGGTTTCTTAACCTAGAAAATGACAAAGACATTTCCCTCCTTCAAGAGATAAAAGCAATTGGGTTTACATTAGAAACAAATCTCAAATTTATATGGAGCAACTCAGTAACACTTTGTAACTGACCATGAAAAAGGGAGAAGAGGTACTGCTATTCTACTCTCCAAACAATGGACACAATTTTTAAAAGATAAAGGAACAACCCTCTATAATAGGGCAGTGTGGGTTAAAATAGAAAAAGGTGACACCATATTTGGGGTATGTTCTATATATGCCCCCAATGAATATAGGGACAAAATTGAACTTTGGAAATGGCTGAGTAACTTGCAAGATATCCCTTGGATACTTGGGGGGGACTTTAATATGGTGGAATAGATGGAAGATAAAAAAGGTGGCATTGACATGGGATGGAAAGGCAATGAGAAGTACTTCTAGCAAAGGATGAAAAACAAACTAAACTTGTTTGATCCCTTGGAGGGGATGAAGAAAGAAAATACCAGTATATGGTAGACCTAGTGCAATGCCCAAAAGGGGAGTAAAAGAATCTATTGTAGAATAGATAGATTCTATGCAAATAGGGATCACTTCAACTTTGGTTCTAGTGATAAAAGTTGTAAGGTGATAGTCCATCCATACAATGTATGACCATCATCCAATAAAATCAAAAATCCTAATTAGCAATGGCATGAATAAAGAGAAAATTAAAAAAAAGATTAGTTCCCCCTGAATACAAACCTGTTAAAAGATGAAGATTGTAGAGTTGTTATCATCATACTAAGAGAAGTTAACAAGTGGTTGTTCAAAGACAAAAGTGCAATTGAGAGGTGGAACCAGAATGTAAGAGGTTGGAGGAAAATTTTCTAAACTATTGGCAAGAAAAGGGGAATGGATAAAAGGAAATTAGAGAATTTCCCCCAAGAAATCTTAAGGTTGAAAGTTGTTTGCAAAATGACCCTTGGAATGAGGCATTGAGTGTGGAGCTCTCACTAGCAAAAAATTCCTTGAGGAGAATCCAAGCAAACCACATTCAAGGATTAAAAACAAGGGAAAAGTTAAATTGGCTTAACAACGGTGATAAAGGAACAAAATTCTTCTTCAAATATATTAGAGAAAAAGGAATTAAAGAACATATAGACCAAATCTGGTAGGATGGGACCCCACTCACTAGGTAGGAGGATATCAAAAAACAATTCCTCCAATTCTAAAAAGAGTTATTCAAAGTAGAAGGAGAAAATTAGGATAGAAAAAAAGCTAGGGCATATCTGAAACAAATAATCCCAAAGAAAATCACAAATGAAGATGTAGACAAACTAAGTGCAGCGATCTCCAAATATGAGATCCAAAAAGCTATTAGAACATTAAACAATGACAAATCACCATGTGAGGATGGGCTACCAATTGAGTTCTACAAAACCTTCATTGATTGGATAAGTGTAGATCTATCTTGAGTCTACAAGGAGCCCCTCAAGGAAGGATCACTACATAGTAGCATAAACAAAGGCATCATTAAAGTACTCCCAAAAGAGGGAGACAAAACACTAATCAAGAATTAGAGGCCCATAAAATTAATGAATGTGTTTTATGAAATTCTTGCTAAAATCATAGCTATGAGACTGGTTGACATCCTTCCCACATTCATCAACAACACTCAAACAAGGTTTATAAAAGGAAGATACATACTTGATAATCTCATCACAAGCTCGGAAGCCATGGATTGGGCAAAGCACTCTAGGCAAAACATTGCTATGCTCCTCCTTGACTTTGAAAAGGCATATAATAGGGTGGAATGGTCATTCATAAGAATGTCATTAGAAGCTTTTGGATTCCCCAATGCCTTTAGCAAAATGGTCAACACTCTATTAAATGATGGTGTGGCACAAGTGGATGTCAATGGCTCCCTGACTGAAGAATTCACACTGGAAAGGTCAATCAGGCAAGGTTGCCCATTGGCCCCAACTCTCTTTGTGATTGCCTCAGATGCTATTCACTACCTACTAAGAGAGTCTATTGTCTCACCAAAATTAAAAGGCTTGTCACTCCCTGATTACAACAACCTCTTGAATATTCAATTTGCAAATGATACCACAATATTTGTGGAATTGGAAGAAGACAACATAGATAGTCTGATCAATAAACTCAATTTTTTTTGTAAGGCCTTAGGTGCCAAGGTTTCTAATGCTAAATCAATAGTTTTGGGATGGATAGAGGACCCCCTAGAATGGTTTGGTAAATAAGGTTGTCAATGGGGGGGCCCTCACAAATAGGTAAGATATCTTGACATCCTTTTTGCAATCAGTCCCAATCTCAAAGACATGTGGATGTGGATCAAAGTTAAAATTGAGAAAAAAATTGACAATTGAAATAGGTAGTACTTATCACTTGTAGGAAGAATGCAAGTATGCCAAAAGATTTTGTCCTTATACAACCTGTAATTTTCCTTAGCTTGGTTGTTTAGTGGGTATCAAGTAAATGAAATACAAAAAAAAAGAAGGAAATTCCTATAGTCATATAGCAAAAACAAAAGAAAGAAACATTCAATCAAATGGGAATGGTGTTGTATTGAAAAAAATCATGGGGGGCCTTGGGCTAAAAGACCTAAGGATTCATGGTATTGCTTTGGCAACAAAATAGATAATAATAGCCCTTAAGGGAAATGAGCCATGGGAGGTCCTAGTGAGAAATAATATTCAATGGGTTGTACCCATGCAGGCCAAGTCTTGGAAGCTGCTATCCTTCTATGACCTTATTGGTAAACACCCAGTATCTCCTACAGGATTCTATGTCTTTAAAAGTTTATGGAAAGCTTGGGAGTTAATAAAAAGAAAAGTAACTAACTGTCACTTTTCCAAAGATAATAATAACACAATTTTTACTCACAAATCCATTTGGTGGAATCTGGAGCATAAGAGCAGACCACTTGCTCTTCTATAAGGGTGTTCAGCGAAAAACTAGGCACAAAAAGGCATCCGATGTTTTCATAACATAATCAATAGTGGGCAACTCAAAGATTCGATCTCCTTAAGTATTGAATATGACCTACCTAAGACTAATTGGAGGACATATTCAATATTAAGATAAGCCTATAAAAAAGTAAAGTTCTCTGTTGTTTACGTACAAAACAATGAACAGTTCCAGGAACTTAAATGGACTGATAACTCACCCTTGATTAACATAAAAACAAAAATGATTTATAGTACCTTAATTAGCTCTGATTCCATCACAAAGCATGGTAACAAGTGTTGGGGTGTTAACATCTCAACGAAGAAGTGGCAAGGCATCTTACAAAGAATTTGGTCTAATGTTTGTGAGCCTAAAAAGGCTTGTTTCAGATGGTTGCTCACTATACAAAGGCTACCATACAATGCAAGAATTCTGACATTGAATTGTGTAGTATATGTAGGGTGCCTGAAACTATCAAACACATTTTTTTTATTGTATGTATGCTAAAGAAATTTGGAATTTGATTTGTGATAAGCTTAAAATTTGGGGAATAATTCTTATGGGTCTTGATAATAATTTAGGTAAAGTTTGCAATATGCTTTGGATGTGTTTTTCTAATGAAATTTTATGGTACATTTGGAAGGCAAGAAATGAGGATAAGTATAAAGGGATTAGAAGGGTAGTTACTAAGTCTACAAAAGGACTCATATTTCATAATGTTGTCAAGCAGGTTACGATTACTATGGAGATCTCCAAAGCCAAATTTTTGAGATTATTGAAAGATGGAGCAGTGCTGGTCAACCAACAAGAAATCAGATATGGTCATACTTGGCAGCATGGGCAACTTAATGCATCCACATTCATGAAGGCCCTAGAAGAATTTCAGAGAGAATTCAATGAAAAGGCAGAGGAAAAAAAGGAGAAACAAAGAACAGGGGGATCCAAGTTCCACACCAACGAAGACCATATGGTAGAAGAAATCAGATCACATGATGAACTAGTGGCTGCTGAAACTTTGCTTGGATGGAGAGACCTGGAATCCTGCAGTGATAGCAGGAATTTCTAAGCAGGGTAGCAGATGGATGAATTGGTTATAACCTGCAGTATAGTTTTTGGCTCTAATAGTACATATGTATAGATGTAACTAAAAAGATGTAATACTGTAAAGAACAATAGTACATATGTATATTTGTAGCTCAAAAGATGTATTTCCGTTAAGAGAACAGTGGCAGAAAGCTAGAAAGATACTGAGCAAGATAATGTAGATACAGTCGATGATACTGTAAAGGTCCTATTTTGTAACCGAGAAGGTCCATTTTGTGACTAAACTATTATTAATACAAAAAAATTTAAAAATAACAGAATATCATTTTAAAATGTAAAGTAAGATAGATTAAAACAAAATGAAAAATCAACTTGAAAAAGAACATTCTTACAAAAACGCATATCGATATGAAGATAACAAGAAAACTAAATTACTTTCTAGAAAAAAAGACCAAGCTTTTTTCACAGAAAATGTGCCATGTTTTTGAGGGAAAACACAGCCATGCATTTGGGGAAAATGTAGTCATTGCTGAAAAATCTCCTGCAATGTTGTGGACCGAGAAAAACACCGCAGTTTGCCTAGAAATGACAATTTATGATAAAATTGGTGTTTCACCAATTTTAATAGGAAACAGTTTCATCCAATGGAATTTCTATTAACATAGATTTTTCTATACAAAAGTCAAATAATAATGCACATCCTTCTCGTGGAAGGAAGAAGTTTTCAATATTGTCTTCCAATCTGGAACTTTCAATGAACATTTCTCAAGGATTTGAAAGAAGAATAGTAATATAATGAATTTTGTATTTATAGATTCAATTGCATAAAATATGTTTGAAATTGAATGAGTGTCATTGTGGAGGTTTGAAAAGTTTGGGCAAAGATGCAGAATGTTGGAGTTAGCCCTCAAAATTCTCTATGAGATCTCGCAGTTTTGAAGCTCATTTAGGCAGTTCAGAATCAGCATAAGCAGTTAAAAGGGAAAAGGTTGTAACTTAAAAATGCTCAAATTCCAATTCAATATGTCCAACCATGCTTCTTGACTACATTTTCCAAGTTATATTCAAAGTCCGGCTTCTTGACTAGATGCCAGAAAGACTAAATTTTATGTTTAGAAGAAAAGGCCACTTGTTCACAAGGGGACCTACTTGTACTCGAGTAAAGATTCAAAGAGTCTATTTAAGAAATGGTTGCATGGAGAGTGGCGACCATAGTATTTTCAGTAAGTGTTGCTAAGAAAAATTCAAAGCAACTTACCTTGAAATGGTTCTTCTAAAAATGAATAGCTAGACCCACAGCTTTTCTTGACCCTGTACTCAAAACTAAGATTAAAATATTAATCAATAAAAAATTCACCACCTATTCTTCCATTTGGCAAAAATTCTCCATACTCTATTTGAGAAGGAACTGTGAGGATCTAGTGATCCCTCTGCAGCAGCTAATAAAAGTTTGCTGCTAAAATTATAGTCACTTCTAGTTTCAAAGCAGAAGATTCTATTGTTCCCATTTCTCTATTTTGGAGATTTCATGGAGATAAAAAAAGTAGCAATTGTGAATCCCTAAATGGGACCATGTCCTTAGTCCTTTTCTCCATCCTGTTTTGAAGAGCCTTCTAAAGTGTCTCTACTTAGATTCAGTACTAAGGAAAGAAAAAAAATTCTTGTGTAGTTTTCTAAGTCCTTACCTCTCTGGCAATAGAGTGATTCTTTAAGTTTCAAGAAATCTCCTCAAACTTGGAACCATACCCATGATTGTAGAAGAACAATAATGTATAGTGGCTCATAGAAGAAATATGAATACAAAGTTTTTGAGGCATCAAATATTAAAATTTCTTCATAAGCACTAATGAGCAAAGGGAGATAAGCTTTTAGGCTCAGACAAATTTCTGTGTCTCTTATTAAGTATTCTCATTCCAAAGGAATTAATGCAAGTTGGCAAGATGTTTGTCTTTCAATTATCAGGATCTTTCTCATGAAATCATCATTGTTGTTTCAGTTGAAGAATACATAGCCTGCAATCAATTTTCCTGAAACTTGCAGGTTTAGAAGAGGTATGATTGAGGATATTCTAGTGTGCAACAAGGAGATAAAGTACATATTGCAGTTTGATTTTTGCTCTTTCATCAGTCCTTAGAGCCTATCTCTTGCATGCCAATTTATGGGCATAACTACATTCTTGTCAATGTAGTTTCTGAGCTTAATAATGCCACCACCCAGATTTTCCTCTCCAAGTCGATGGCTAGTTAAAGAAATCTTTGACTAACAGCCCATCTATTCTGCATAGCATTATTTTTGTACTTGAGGGTCCATGACCAGCAAGAGATGAGGAAAGAATCTTACTTTCCTCTCCAATTCATATATCAATTTTCAATTAATGGCCTATTTCAATTGTAATAAAATATTATTTCTTTGGGCAATGCTCCATGACTACCTAGGATCAAAGAGAAAAGGATCCATGTTCTCTCCCAATCAATGGATGCATATAGCAAATATGGCTAACATTCTTGTTAATTAAATGGGAAAGAGTTCCACATTCGATAGAGAAATGGTGATTCAAAAAGGAAAATTTCTTAAAATTAAAAATATCTATACATCTCTGGAGACAGTAGCCTAATACAAGGAAAAGAGATTTTGGACAACGTCCAGGAAAAAAACTGCTAGAATCTAGCACTGATGTATTTGAAGCATAGTTGGAAGACTCAGACTTGGCAACCAAAATTTTGACTCAGACTTGGGCCTCGACAAAAACTGTCAAAAAAAAAAATGTATAATTACACAAAAAAATAGAAACTGGTGCATTTAGAGAACACATAAGCCTATTATAGTCATCAATTTGTCATAATTCAAAGACTACATAGGTCATATGATTCTCAAATCATCAAATTACATAGTTCCACAAAATCTTGAAATGGGGGGACCAAGGACCTAGACTTGGGGATGATAAGGGGCCAGCAACAAGTAAGTGTCTAGAGGCAAAGGCCCCAGTGGGGTCAAGAGGCAATGTCCCTAATGAGGATTTGAGGGAAACACTCCTAGAGGGATCGAGGGACATTCGAGACCACATAAACCTTCATGGTGCACACTATCTTTCATAATTTTATCACTACATTTTTGATTGGGGTCTTTTCTAATTCTATGCTAACAAATTGCTAAAAAGAAAAATTGTGGGTTTTTTTTCTTAATCTGATGCTAGGCAAGTGTACACCAAAAAATTGCAAGTCTTCCTTTAAAACTCAGTTAAATCTTCATCAAAAACCATGAGCCAAAGTCAATCCTAGTGGACCACATTCAACCCATATGCCTCAATCCAAAAGTAACTCCTCCCAACATAGAATTCAACTCTCACTTGACCAAGTTGAACACTATAACTAGCAATCGCACCTTGGTGTGCAATGGGTACGCCGAAGAGGTGTGCAAGGTCAATTAGGAAAATAAATGGTTTATTTTTTTTATACATTTGTGTGCACATGGTCAATTGATAGGTCATTTTGAAAATGATTTTTTTTTTATATTATTATTATTACAATCTAGTATATTATAATTATTATTTTATATTTTTATTATATAGTAATATTATTATATTAATATTTATATTTTAATGCATTTACTATTATATTATTATATTTTTATTAATATATCTAGTTCGAATTATGTTAGATTATTAGTATTATTATAATATTATTAATATTGTGGGTCATATTAATATTAGTACTATTATTAAGGTTAAAATCAATTTAGGATAAACAATGTTACACCCAATAAATAAAAATATCAGCTAATAGAAAAACTAACAAGTGTGATAACCCTCCCTCTTTGTCTCCCTTTCTTATTCTCTCATTTTTCTACCTTCTCTTCATCTCATCTACCCTTTTCTCTCTTGGCTTCTATCACAATCTTTATATTAAAATTATATAGTATATATTTTTGATTCACATAAAATAGGTTTTGAAGGGGCCTGAAAAGGCAACCAATTAAGTTGCCCTACAAAAAACACCAAGTTGATTAAACAACAACTAGCCACCCATCAATAGAAGGCTAAGAGAAAAGTCATAAGAAAAACAAAAAAGACAAACTAAGCAGCGACTAAAGAAGTTCTTTTAACATCCTTATTGCTTCCAAATCCTTTGTTATCATCTTATTGTACATATTATATTATATTTAATATTTATACATAATATAAATAATAAATATAATTATAATATATTTTTTATATAAAATAAATATATAATTAAATTATATATGAACATAAAGATTTAAAATATAATGTTTTAATTAAAAAAATGCATTATTTAAAATAAAATAAATAAAAAGTATTTTATATAATATAAATTATTTTTAAAAAGATATTATATTTAAATACTTATCCAGTTATATATTTATTTTATATAAAAAATTATATTATAATTATATTTATTATTTATATTATATAAACTATTAAATATTTTAAGCAAAGGGCGGAATGGTTGATTTGAAAATGTAAAGTCTACGTATGAATATCCTTTGCAAATGTGTATATAAATTCTTCCCAAAAATAAATCTAGAAAGGAAAATCAGGAGAGAGATTTGAGGTAATTCAATAATCAAATAAATAATTCCAGTCTCAATTACTCGGATTTAACATGGTAGATAATGGTAGGGAAAAATTTAGCAAAAAAAATAATTTGAAAACTTACCTGAAGTGAATACAAACGTTTTTTCTTCTACGGCATTTTGCACGGATCATTCATTACGCTGGAATCTTTCTTTGTATATATATATATTGAAACCCTAAGGAGAGGGATGTAATTTTATATATTATAATTTGAAAGTTCCAATTATTTCGTGGCAACAATAATTGAATTTACAGTTGCACATAAATATCGGCAGCATGGTAGCAATAATTGAATTCACAGTTGTACATAAATATCAGTGGCAATAAAAACGGTGGAGCAATTTCAGCGGCAATGAAAACCTGACGAAAACCGGCATAACGACGAAAAAAGAGAAAAAATGATGGACAATGACAAACGGAAAATGATAGGGTTAAAAAAACAGCGAGAAACATTCAATGGAGGAGATTTTTTTATCCGTCTTGCATTGCCTTTAGTGGTCTTTACACCGTTGATTTTAATAATTAACTTGACATTTTCAAATAGGACACGCCTTCGGCGTAACAAGAGGCTCAAGAGTAACTTCCAATCACTCCAGCATCAGGCAATAATTACACTTACACATCTCTTACAAATGGCTATAAATAGTTGGTCAAAAATGCTATTCATAGTGCACCTAGTAATCCCTTATTCAATTTCTTACAACCATCATAAGACCAATGACAGATGACGGAGAGTGCCAACAATAGAATCTCAAGATTCCATCCAAGTGGGGTACTCTTTTCCATGTGGCTACATGATTTACAATAGTACAAACATTAAATAATTTCTTTCAGACCTTGGACATTACAAGGTGTACAAACAACACCTAGTCCTCTAGTCCTAACAATCTACCACTTCTTGTATACATTGCAAGATTCAGAAAGGATACTCAACATAGTGAACAAATAATAGGGATTGGTCCTCATAGCCATCTTGTACCATCTAAATCTCTTTGTGTTCACAGCCTTCATTAAAATATCTACAACATGCACTAAGGTATCCACCTACTCAAACACAACCATCTTATCCTCCACCATGTCACAAACAAATAGGTGCTCTCATGTTTGGTACCTACTTATGGCCCTCCAGTTGTGTAGGTTTAATACGTTTGTATGAATGCACTATACTTGTTTTAGTTTTCATTTCATGTGAACGAATAAATTTATGCTTTATGCTAGGCTATAAAGATTGGTTAATCAGCCCCAACCACACTGAATGTTTGAACACAGATGGAAGGTTGAACTGTGAAGGGTGAGTCATTGATCAGTTTTTTTGGCATATTGCCTCCTTCATTTTGTTTCTCTAGATCTTTGGCTCTTTCTGATACTTGAACTATTTCTAACCCTTCTCCCTTGAGATTGTTAGCATGGGAGTGGATTAGCACTAGATTAAGAGTAATAAAGGAACTGGCCTTATCCAAAAATTCCTCTGAGCAAAAGATAATTGTTGGCTTAGAGGTTTCCATTGTTGGGATTTCCCTAAACCGACACATCACACAAGCCTTCGTTGGGTCAGGCAATCGACAATGAAAACAATTTTAATGTTGCACAAGGAATTCAAAGCCTTCAAGCCCTAATTGTAGACCACTCAAATTCATACATGACTCACAAGATAACTCTTCTTCTTTTCCCTCCAAGATCGCCCCTCATTCTCGCCTAAAGTGGACCCACTTTGTCCATTAGGCACCCTACAATGAGTAGATGGTTTTGACATCTCAACACATGGATTGGACAATTTCAAAAAATATGGAGCACACAAGTGGAGCCAAGGCCCCAATAGACCCCAACAAACTTATTTTATTGTTGCCTAATTTTTTAGGTAGTACCCTTATAGGAAAGATTGCATCAACTTGGCCATTCTTGTTCATATGTGTTGTTTGCATGGAATCAAGTCTTTTAAACACCTCTTCTGATTTTTCAAAAAGTCCAAGGTTGTTTGACACAAATCGTTTCAATGTCTAGGTCACAATCAACTTCAAAATGTTGCTTGCAGGAAACTCTCTAAGACCATTGGTATATTTCAATTTCCAGATTTTATTTCTCTTAATAGTAACAACAAAACCAAAAAAATACGCTCAAATCAAAAGGGCTCCAAGTCCTTTTTCTGTAGAAAAGATGTCACTACAAAGTACAAATCAAACTAGAATTCAAAAGTTACATCCAGAACCTGGACAATTATGCCAAGAACAACATGCAGCGATTTTTTTGCACAAGAAATAAGGATAGACCACTCAATTTTGAAGACATGCAAAAGAGGGCAGTTATCCTACAAATGTATAGTCCAAACCCATATAATGTGCAAGTAGAATGCAGCATAATATGCCAAAGAGAATGGGAAAGAGATGAATGAATAAGAGATGCTGCAATTAGGTATGACATGACCCACAACCAAGTGATTAGTTGGCCATTTAAAAGTGCCCATCCGGTCACAAAGAATGGATCTGGCTTCAATACCAACTGAAACAAGCATAGAGGGGAGTTATGACCTGATTGGAGAAAAAAACTCGTAAAGAAATTAAAATATTCTTCTATGTCAATAGCTGAAAAGTACATGTATATACACAACGAAAAAGGGAGTACACGGACTACCATTGAAACCATCATGGAAAAAGTGGATTGGACTG
>VDFB02382593.1:0-51127 GCA_007258455.2 Sequoia sempervirens
TTGGGTGGTTTTAGCTCATGGTTTTCCAATTACCATTTGATGGTTTTATGTATTGTATCTCCTACAAATTAGAATCTTGAGATGGAGACTATATGTGAGTTTTGTAGACTATATGTGACAAATCCAAATAATATTAACAAATTACTATATTAATAGGACCTATATCTCACTCGTTAAAAAAACCTCCAAGAAATTCATAGTTTTACATCATTGGGAGTGAATTTGGTGGAAAACCTATTTTTTTAATAAATCCTTCAATTATATTACAAATAGCCTCAAATCTAGATTATAGTATCTTCAATATTTCCTTGATGAACCCTCCAAATATTAGAAAATAATTTTCCAATTTGAGAGACACGTGCTTCATAATCTAACCTCCAAATTTTTAAAAAATTGCCTTACGTATTGCCTTCCAAATGCCAATATTGTCCTCTAATACCTCTTGTAATTAAATAAATTGCAAAGAATAAAAAATAATAGAAAATATGTTGTAAATACTTGAGAATAACAAGCCACTTCGAGGGGTAAAACTCCAAACTTCTTCAATAAGAAATAAATTTATAATACAAGGCTAATAAACTAACCACTATATAAATGCCATACTTATGTCATGGATGTCACCCAATTTGGCTTAGCTACATCTATAAGACCTTATTAATGATTATATAACTCAATTAATAGTTATGCTAGCTAAAAACTAAATACACATATCCATAAGCACACTATAGGTTAAGGTTGTAGCAATTGTACATTGCATACAAGATTTTAAGTGGCTAAATTGTATCTCACTACCATCTATTATTATTTTCAAGTGATGAAACACTTTCCTACATACATTTAATGATATTAAATTTTAATAACAAATTACAAGAGGTATTTTTTTGCAATATAGACATGTTTCTTGTGCTCTTATGCCCCATCCTATGATAATCTCTATCATGAATTTTCAATATGCTATCAAATCTCAATATTTTGATCTTTAATATATACATATCCTTATTAACACATTAAAAAAATCTCTAATTTTATTTTAGCTTTAGATGCATACATGATAATGTATCTAAGAACAAGCAATCATGATTCAACAAGTTGATAGTTTATATTAGCTCCCTCTCTCTCTCTCTTTGTATTTAGATAAAATGTGTAATGCCCCATTTTGTAACCTAAGGAATGTTGCATTTGTCTATGTAAGTGTAATATTTTTTTTTTAAAGTGTTAATATTAACTTAATTAGTTGCACACATTCACTAAGTTACGCAACGTTACACTACTTGAGATTCCATAGACGACTTTAGTATTTAGCATTGCATATATTTAATTAACATAAACATAAAAGTAAACATTGCACAACATTTGAATTCCATTCATGATAGTATAAAGTACAAATAAGATTCTTACATTGCATTTGAAATGATATTACAATACTCATTCTTCAGATGAGGTAGATCAAATAATAGATTACAATTACATATTTCAAATGTTCACCTCATAACAATTGAGGGATGTTTCAATTACAAGATTTCCAATGATACAATAAAGGAAGTACATAAATATCCAAATACGAGCTCTCCATCCATGAAGCTCTCGTTGCCATGATCATAAACTGGGGACCCAACGGAGTAAGGTGCACGTTCCACCCAACCATGTGGTACCCGTAGGTCCACCCCCCGTGCTAGGAGATAGTAATAAGGTTACCTAGAAATAACCTATTCACCCTAGACACAAGTACATACTTAACTGATGGTTACATTGCTTCCAGAATTAAGACAATCAAATATGCTAAGTTCACAAGGTAAACTATTATTTTAGGTCGAGTGTCATCACAACATTGCATAGGTTACCCTGGTGTTTCTTCCTAGGTTTCAGCCCCCAACTTGGGTTACCTTGGTAACCTCTTATGCAAACTGGCCCCACATGCAAACTATTGCGGAATCGAATATCTTTTAAAGTAACAAGATATCGATTTGCCATTCTAGGCCTTCTCAACTCATTCTCAAGACTGAACTAGCTCTTAAGACCAAGAGTGAGGCACAATTATTCCAGTTAAATGTTTTAGAATACCCAATATGTTGATTTAGTTTTCACTGACTTACTAACTCTACATGAGTTACTCAGGTACCACTTTGTGTACTGGCCCTCACACAGAGCCACTCCCCTAAACATAACAAAGGAATCTAAGTTTCCCTGACTAAGGTAAACAAGGTGTATAAAAATACAACATATAATTCTACACTTTTCATAACGAACATCAATGTCTATGTTCATAAAACCAAGTGTCTAAACACCATGCAAAACCATGTACACAACCTTAGTCAACACAAGAATTGTATTTCTACAATAACAACACCCTTACTATACAAACTAATCTGGAAGACTTTTTCATCTAAAACATTTCCAGTTTGACCAATAAAAGAGAAAATACTATTTAAGGCAAATTAGGAAAAATGAACATCTATATTAGGAAAATACTATTTAAATCCACTTAAATCAGTTGAAAATAACACGAATATAAATCAACTTATTAAAAGTTCTATTCTATAAAAACAATAAAAGAAATTGTTTCATTTAATCTAATTTTTAATTTTCTCAAATTCACATAAAAGTGTATTCCAAATTCTCTCTTTCAATCTTACTGTTTTAGAAATAATTAATCTTGAAATTTACATGCAATATTTTTTAAAAATACCAAAATTATTTTTCTAAAACTTAATAAATTACAAATCTTACAAATATTTATATAAATTATTATATTTATTCCTGCAGATATATATTCATATTCACATATATATATATATGTATATATATAAATATAATATATATAAATAAAACATTAAAATAAAAATTGAATTTTAAACATAACACATAAAATTTGCGTTTGATACCTTTAAATAAAATAAAACAATGTGAAGCCCGTAGCTCCAGCTACGGCCTCCCTGTGGTGAGGACGTAGCCCCTACCAGGGCTGCACCCACCCATATGGAGAATGGGGGAGGGTTTTGGCCCTCCCCAAAAACATTGTTATTTATTTTTTAATTTTTTTTTTAAATTAATATTCGCCCGTACGGCTATCATACAGATCCGTCTTTTAAATAAAAATTCCCAATCCAACTGTACGGCGATAAGCATGAATTTAAAATTAAATTCTCACAATTCAATTTGTATATGAAGATAAATATATAATCAAATATATATATATATATTAAATTCCAATAGGGTTTTTCAGTGGGGAAATTAAGAAAATTCTATAGGGTTTATAATGGGGAAATTGAGAAATTTTCTATAGTACGCACTAAATTTTTTCCCCAACAAGTTATAGTTTATTCACTGAGGTTTCAATGTCATTTCCCAAACGAATGATTCCCTTCACAAATTTAATTCAAACAGTTTCCTACATGAAGCTTTTAACAAAGAAATAACAAAGTCTGTAGAAAGCTTTTAACAAAGAATTAACAAAGTATGTAGAAAGTTTTTAACAAAGAAATAACAATTTTCTCTACAGATCATTTGCCGAGAAGAACAGAGATTTCTTACACAAACATTTTCTTCAAGCAGACACAATTTTAAAACAATTTTAACAGACAAACTTTTCAAAAGGATTAATCAAATAAATAATAGTGAAAATCCTATTTCATGTAGCTTGAAATTTGTTTGTAGGGGAGAATCTTTGCTGCCTGTTGCGTGCAATTCTCCAAAGCTTCTCCAAAACACAAAATCCAGAAAGAGATCTTCGAGAAGTATACAGTAGATCCCAAAGCAAATTTCACAAATAATTCAAACCAAAAATATTTTTTTAATAGAGCACTATATTTTCATTTCCCCTGAAGAAAAGGTAATCTTCCATTTTTTCCCCAAATCCCATATAACATCCGAGAAAATCCTCAACCAAAAAGCAATAAATTCCACTGGCACACATGTCGAGAAGAAAAAAAATATCTTCTAACAACTTTCCGGTAAATCTTTCTTTCCTCTTTTTCAAGATTTGCATGCTTTTAAATAATTTTCAATTTTCAAATTTCAAAATACAAATTTCCCTTTTCTTTATTTATTTTATTTATTTAACAATTAAAATACCATTTCCCACACAACAGCTACTTTCAAATTTAAATCTATTCACACAATTAAAGCAATTTTAATTTAATTAATTAATTAATTTAATTAAATAAATTTAATCACAGTGATCAAATTACTTAACCAAACAAACTAATTAATTAATTAAATAAAATGCAAAACTTATTTTTAACATTTAAAATTAATTTAAATAAACAATAAATTAAAGAATAACAAACTATCATAAAATTGGAAAAATTTTCCTTTCAAAACAATTAATCCAATCAGAGACAAACAAGACCACCATAGACTCCAAAATAAAACTGACAATATACTGTGACTGGGTTTAAGACTAGACTAGGATAAACCATGTTACTACCTCCCAATCAACATTTCCGTTGAGTCTTGACACGCTCAGACCTGAGTAACCAGGTGGAGTTGGTGTCATGTACCTGCAATCCTACAATCACACAAATGACATACATATATATATATAATCCATTGTACAAACACATTGTGCGAAGAAAATCACGGACACCACAGGGCACTCGCAAGCGAGTGATGCAACTCCGTTCTCCACACCAATACACGTCACATCAGTCTGACAAAATTAAAATAACAGTGAGTCTTCCATAAACATATATATAGCAATAACATCTGAAGGAAATATCTACGCTATTACAAAGCATGTCAGAAATTAATTATCACCATACAATGTTTATCATATCACAAAATGAATCCACTATCGCTCAAAGTTAGCAATCAAAATGTCCAAACCAAAGTACCAAAGTCTAACAGTGTGAAAACATGCAAACATAAAATATAAGCATAAATGGAGGGGTACTACAAAATGTACAAAATAATATTTATAGAATTTCTTTAAATCAAAGTAAAAGTATTGGAATAACACCAAATATTTGTATTCATTAAGAGTTAAAGTACATATCAATTCTTCTTTATTGGGTTGGATGTTTTCTCATAGTAGTTTGACACAAGATTTATCAAATTGTGGTTTTTCTCCTATATTTCACTCACACACCACAAGCCCTAACTAGGATAATCCCAAGTGTACATTATACCCCAAGTTGGATGCACATTGTACACCCCTTCTCCTATGCCCATTACTTGTTATTGTTTAGTTTTCTAAAGAATATTCTACATTACCAAGGTCACCCAAATTTACATATTTATAATTGTGATATCAAAATGTCTAACATATTCTAAGCAATTAAAATGCAATGGAAAACATAATGAAACACCTCAAGATTAGCCTAAGGAGTTTGAAAATACAAATAGGAAAATGTTAAATGAAGATAAATGGTTATACCTTCCTCCTTGTAGCTGAAACTGCTTGGTTGGCCCTTGATTTGGATTGATATGTATGCTCCTTGATGGCTCTTGATATGGCTAAAATGAAGGATTAGACTATGTGCTTGGATGCAAATGCAAATGGATGGAATTGATGGCTAAATGAGTGCACAAAATGGCAGCATTTAGTTACAAAATGGCTAAGTGTTTTTTTTTAATGCCCTTGAGGACGAGGTATTTATAGAAGAATTTGAATTCTCTAGAGAATTCAACGGTTGAGATTCATCTAACAAGGTCAAGATGAAGGGCTATGGTGGGTTGAGAACTCACAAGCCCTCACATCTTGACATGTGGATGGTGAAGTGGCTAAGAGGAGGTGAGGTGTAAATAAGGTGGCCAAAAGGTACATGAGGTGGAGGAAGGACAAGTACCTTCCAAGTACCTTGGGGAGTGAGAAGATCTCCTTAAAAAAGAATTTGTTGTCCCCAAGTGAGAGTGAAAGGACATTTGAGAATTTTGATTCTCAAAAATCTCCATTAGGAAAAGGAGAGAATTAGTTGGAGAAATAAATGTGAATTAAAATTCCACATTTTTAGAACCTAAAGATAAGGGGTCTCCAAAAGGTGAAATTCGTCACACATGCATGGTGACAAGTCAAATATTCTAGAAGATGCATAGGAAAATGGGATTCTAGGAATAATAAAAGTGAATTCAAAATTCACATGGGGAAGAGAGGAGCCTAGGGTGAATAAAAAGAATTAAAAATTCCTTGGGGGATGGGGAGAGTTGACTAAGGTACTAATTAGTAATTAGAGGATAATTAGGGGTTAATGTGGATTAGAAGCCAACTTGCAAAGTTGGAGGATGTGACACATCCTAATCAAGTTAGGCATGCGCATCATATGAAGAGATTAGGATTAAAATTGAAAATGACATGTGAGGATTAAATAAATGTAATATTTATTCGTTGTTTGACAAAAGTTAAGGAGGTAAGGTGACAATATTTAATTATTTAATACCTTAGGGATTTAAATTAACGATAATTAAATAATATTACTTAGTGCTTAGGGAGGACATGCCAGAGGCGAGCCGCCGGGAGGCGGACACGTCAGGGGGCGAGCCGCCGGGAGGTCTTGAGCCGGGAGGCGAACACGCCCAGTGAGCCACCTCGGGGTTGGCGAGACCACGGCCGGGCTGTTACAAGAAGAAGAGGATGGGGGCGATGGACATTGAGAAAAAGATAAAGAGATTGAAAAAAATGTATAAAAGAAGTAGAAGTGATGGCGATGAGATAAATGTCGTTGGTTGCATGGAAGGAGGCCTATAGCCAAATACCAATGGCAAGGGATTGTGAGATGGGATGAGGATAAAGATGAAAGAATGGATGAAGGATGGGAGGGATTGTTTGGATGGATAGGAATATAAGGATTGGGAGATGAAATGGATGCTAGTATAAATGGATATAAGGATGGGGAGATGGAAGGGATGCTGTGATAGATGGATAGGGATATAAGGATTGGGAGATGAAAGGGATGCTAGGATAGATGGATACGAAGATAAGGATGGGGAGATGGAAGGGGTGTTATGATAGATGATGTCTCCAAGGACTATGTCACAAAGGAAGTAGATGCCCCCACTCTAGATATGTCATATATGATGAGGCATGAGGGATGGGAGACAAGTGGATGGGAAGAGGAGATAACTAGAGGAGGATAGGATGGGTGACCAAGGAATACAACAGAGCATGGATGAAGGGAATGTAAACCAAGAGGTGGCCAAAGCATGTATAGATAGGTGCCCCTGTTTTGATCAAGATCACAAGAAGGATGGAGGGATGGGAGATAAATGGGATATGATGGTAGGATGTGGAAGATAGGTGGGATGGAGGGGATTTATGAAGAGGATGAATAACAGGAAGACGGGTGCATAGCTGGAAGCATAGCGGATAGAGGGAATGCATATCAGGAAGTTGCCCCCAAGTGCAGATGGGGATTTGCGCATGATGCATGTTTGCCCGGTTTTCATCATGGTACTTATCCAAGGCGCTTGTTTGCCAAGTTTTCACCATTGGATGAATTATTTCTCTTTACTATGGGTGATCCCACAATAGTGGTTTACACTTTTTGGCCTAACTGGACACTGATATTTTTTTTTAACACAATCACCACATTCGGGCACCTATAGCGATTAAACCGTAAGGAATTTGAAGATGATGTAAACTAGAGTCTTGTCACATTTTGTCTGTAGATTCTAAAAATATTTTTTTCAATTTTTTTGGAATTAGATTACACTTCTTTTTCTATCTCCCACAAAAATTGGTTTTTTTCAAAAAACAGCATTTTTAAAAAGTGACGCACACCGTATAACGCATAACTTTTTTTCCATGAAGGATAAAATTCCAATTCTTTCAAATTTAGATTTCTTAACCCGATATATAGTGCTTCCAATTTGTTATTAGATAGTTTTTTATTGAATATTTTTTCTTTTAATCAAGTTTCCGTGTCAATCAAATGACAATTCAGACCTAGCGCGATCGTATAACGCATAACTTTTACTGTATGTATCAAAATTCTTCTCTTTTTTTTTTGTTGGATCAAGGACTTCAATATCTGGTGCAATCATATTTAATTTATTTTATTTTTTTTATAATCTTCTATTTTTCCACTTGTGCAGAACAGAGATTTTTGTTTTCGATGAAAACCTATATTTAATAAAACTTAAAAAACAGATAGATAATAAAACCAAAACATACTAAAATTATATTCATTGGATAGCTCATTCTGAAGGCTACTCGATTCCAAGTTTGGTTTCTAAATATTCCCCCATTTTCATCCCCAACCGAAGCTTGAAAGCGTAAAATTTTAGGTTTTTTGTGTGTACAAATTAAAAAATTAGGGAAAAAGGGGGTTCAAGTAGGAACCGGGGAATGAAGGAACTGTGGTTCATTCAACCCCGTCTGGCGCGAACCCTCCCCATTACGCACATTTCTTTATTTTTCTGCTGGAAATGTGGGCTCAGTGGGTTCGGGTTAACCCTGGTTCGGTCGAACCCCTTTATGGTTCGGTCGAACATCTAGGTTCATGCGAACCCCTAAAACCAATTTTTTTGCCATGGGGTCGTTTTTTCTCAAATTTCCTTCCTCTTCAAAAGTGTAAACCACTTATGTGGCTTCACCCCTATTTTATTTTTTTGGATTTTTTGGATAATAGGGGGATGAAAATGGATAAGGATAGGGATGTGGATAAGGGAATTTAGAAGATACATGCTAAGGATATGGATGAAGGACTCAAGCATCAAGTTCTATATGAGGTATTAAGAGCCCATGTTTGAAGTGACTGTTGGATGTTGGTACGACCTTATTAGGATAAATGGATTATGCAAGATGATGAATTAGAGGGATTTGAGAGGGGAGATACATGGGATAATGGATGGGATGCTGCAAAGGGTATGGATGGAATGATGGGGGGATATGTGATGGGGATATGTGTTCAAGACCAACATTGGCACATGTAGTGGTGGATGTGAAAAGATAAGAGGATTAAGGGATGGAGAATGTGTGGATAATGGAGGAGATGGGGTGGTGAAATTTGGAACATAAGGACCCAAAACAGACTTAGGAGATGAAAGGGGTGTATGACTAGCTATTGGATTAGCAACTTTGGATGTTCTTACAGATTTTTCATGTGATGGCATTGCATCTTTTTTCTTTGGGATCCACATGGTTTTGATCTTTGCTTTGGTGGGCCTTTGTGGCCTACGGATTTGATGTGGATTTAGATTTATATTTTTCTTCTCTTCACCATGTCTTTTGGAGGGGACATCAGAAGCTTTAGATTCATGTGGATCTTTAGATTGATAGATTCTTGTTTTAATACCCAAAGTGCTTTTGGTAGAAATGGGATGGGTGCGAGGAGATGGATGATGTGGAGCGACGAAGGTAGGATTATGTGTAGATGGAGGATGTGCAGGTATGTGCCTTTGTTGATATTGATTAGGGGACATGTGAGAGGGATGTTTATGATGGATGAGATGGATAGGTGATGAATGGATGAAAGGATGGATAGGACGAGATGGAGGAGGTGATTTTAGGATATAGGAGCCCAGAATAGATGTAGGACCTAGAGGAAACATGGGCATGGTAGATGGAGGATTGGAGATGGTAGATGGAGGGATGTAAGGACCCAAAATGGATGGAGCAGATGAAGGAGGGATATGGACGGTGGTTTTGAGGTGATATGATAGAGGAGGAGGGATGGCAACATATGATCTGGTGGGGTGATGGGAAGAGCTGACATTTCTTGTGAAAAAGGCTCGTTGAGGACGTCTAGAGGTTGAGTCTTGGGAAATAGGTCCAAGACCTTGCATGCAGACTTTTTTTTTGACTTAGATGGGCTCTAAAATACCTTGCTCATGAAGGCCTAGACCTTTTCCTTGATAGTTCATTTTCTTGAGCATGCAATCCATGATAGGATTTGTGTTATTCTGGAAACATGATGCGAGTCCATTATTAGGTGGAGGATGATGGGCGGTATATACACTATGTTTTTCTTCTGCGAGGAGGCCACCATGGAAGAATGTGAGAGTACCAAGGGGATATGCAAGCGATGTGGGGATAGCAGTTTTAGGCGATGATGGGGGATCATGAGAGGGAGATGATGGGATAGCAACATTTGATGGGATAGCAACATTTGGATGGGTGGTATTAGGAGAGGGATTAGGGGATATGATAGGATCTGGATTTGTGGTAGTGGGCTCATACGATGGAGATGAAGATGGAGTGGTGGAGACAAGGGGATCATGGGGTGGAATGGATGGGGGAATATGATCTTGAGGTGAACTAGATAGGATGGTAGGATCTTGATCTGGAGAAGGGGATATGTTGGCATGCTTTGGATTAGACTCTTGGCATGACTCATCTTGTGTGGATGGCAAGATGACAGAGTGGTGGAGAGACTCTTCAAGTTGGGGAGATGGAAGGATGGAGGATTCAAAAAATTCATGGGATTTTATGGGTTCGATGATTCTTGGGGTAAGAGTTGGGTGTTCAATGGATTCGGTAGATGTGATGGTAGGAGATGGGGACTTAGTGGATTCAGAGGATGTGATGGTAGGAGATGGGGGCTCATGTGATGGTGGTAGATGGGGGCTCAATAGAGAGGATGTGGGTTTTGATGGTTTGAGGGTGCTAGGGGTGGTATCAATGATAGGTGTTGGGTGGAGAAGAGTCTTGTCTCTAATGACCATGGATGATGGGTTGGGATGGCATGATTCCATAACTTCAAGGTGTGGAGTGGGAGATGTCTTCTTTGTTATAAGTCCTTGGAGAACTTCTAGAGTGAAGAGCTTGAATGCTCTAGGCTGAGATGGTGTGGTAGGAGTGGATGAAGGATTATGGATTGGTGGACTAGGATTAGATGGGGGAATGGGATTGGATGCAGGACTGGAAATAGATGGGGGATTAAGGTTAGATGAAGGGTTAAGATAAGGGGATTGGGATGGTGAATTAGGATGGGAAAATTGAGATGGCAGATTGAGATAGGGAAATGTGGATGTCGGATTAGGATAAGGTGATGTGGATGTTGGGTTAGGATAGGAAGGTACGATTGTAGGATTAGAGTGAGTAGATTGGCATGGAAGATTAGGGTAGTGGGTATATGTGGATGAAGGATTGAGATAGGAGGATGTGGATGGGGGATTAGGATAGGGCTATTGAGATGGTAGACTAGGATAAGAGGATGATGTAGATGAAGGGTATGATGGATATGACGGATATCCCTTGTCAAAGGTAGCATAAGCAACATGATTAGGCATGGACGAAGACATAACGGGATAACTCGAGGGGGTGATTGGATTTTGGAAAGTGGGTGGACAAAACTTACTAGCAATGATAGTGTCAAGGGGATCTATGTCATATTCCTCTTGATCAACAAGACTTTCGTTATCATTGTCAATGTAATTAGGGTTTCCCTTGACCACTGTTGATGGAGGATAAGGATTCATGATGGTGAAAGGATAAAGAGGATGGATGAAAATATTTTTTTGGATGGGATCAGACTAAAGCTCAAATCAGGATTTGGGTCAAGCTCAGATCAGGATTGGACTAAAGCTCAGATTAGGATGATTGGATGATGTGATGGGATTGATTCTGATGATCGACACCGAATCTTCTTCGAGATGGAAGTAGATTGATTGGGTCGAAGGTGATGTGATTGGATTGGATTGGATAAGGTTGATTGGATTTTGATTGAATAGATCGGATTGGATAGGATTGTGGTGATAGAACGAATGTGATTTGATTGATTGGGTAATTGGATGATTTGACAAAACGATTGGATTTGATAGATTTGGATGATTAGATGGGTATGATTGGATGATGAAAGATGTGAGAGAGACCTTAAGTTTAATCAAAGAAAGTTACCCTTAGTGACCTAGAGCTTTGATTGATTAAGAGGATGATTACGACACCGAATCCACTTTGAGATCGAAAATGGATTGATTGGGCCGACGATAATGATAACTTATGACACCGAATTCACCTCAAGATGGAAGTAAATTGATTTGGGTCGAAGTTAACGACTAATAATCAAATTCAAGTGCTATGGTCAATTTGGGTAATCACTTTGTAACTCAAGGTTAAGGCGGTTTGGTTATGGGTGGTGTTTGGTGACGTGAATGGTAAAATTATGGTGTTCATTAGGTGAGGGTATGGACTTTTGAATGGATTATGGGAAAATTAAAATGAACGGGTGGATTGAAGATAATTGTGGAGAATGAATGGGGATTTAGAATGGTTAAACAGAGGTTTGGAATGATAAGATGGAGGTTTAAATGATCAAATGGAGGTTTTGGGAGACTTAGAGTGACAAAACTGAGGCTTGGGATGATGATACAAAGGTTTGGAATGATTAGACGATGATTTAGAGGCTAAACAGATCTAAATGGGGCAATTTTAGGTGTTCAAGAGGGCAAATTCGCCCCTCTGCAGTAAATCAGGGGCGTAATCGCCTCACTGCAGTAAATCAGGGGCACAGTCACCTCACTGTGGTAAATCAGGGGCGTAATCGCCTCACTGCAGTAAATCAGGGGCGTAATCGTCTCACTGCAAAAAATCAGGGGCATAATCGCCTCACTGCGGTAAATCAGGGGAGTAATCGCCTCACTGCGGAATATCTGGGACTTGGTTTGATGAAAATGACTATGGAAAGGACTTAAAATGGCAATGATAAGGCCAATTTGCCAAAAATTTCACTGGTTTCTCACAAGAAAACACTCTCAAGCAAACACAATCCTATGATTAGTGTTAAGGGTATGGCCAAAGAGGTCTTAATCTAGGGTGCACAAGGTGTCTAGGGAGTCCTCGATATACTCTTGGTATGTGAGGCACAACCGTGAACACCAGCTCGTCACAAGCGTGAGTCGGGAACCCTAGCGAGATACTGAAGGGCTCGGACCAACTCTTCACGTCTATCTAGGTATCACCCTAGCTTCGACGCTCCGCCAATTACGACGTGACTGGATTCCGGTATAGCTTTTGCTCTCCCCCCTTTATATACCCTGCTGGTACGTGTGGTTGGAATCATCCCTTGGGGTGATAAAATCCCCAAGCAGGTCCCACTATAAAGAAAGCACTAACCGTCTCCAACTACTCCCCAGGCTCACACGAAGTGCAAGGGGAAAGCAAAAACAAGCTAATGCTCCCTTTGGGTAACACAGGAAGACAAGCACAACAAGCAATGAATATTACTCCCTCTAATTAAACTATGTTCCTAGATTAATGCAAACAACAAGGATAGTTTAAAAAGTTTGAGCAAATGGATAGCCCTGCAAGCAAATGTTAGATGTTTTATCCCGCTTCCTCCACCAACTTCACAAGAATATGCTGCAAAAAGTTAGCAAAAAACACATGTATCCTTGCAAGAACAATGTTAGGGAGAAAATAGTAAAGAAAACCAAAGCCAAGATAACAATTTTACCTTCCAGGGGGTGCAGTCGCCCTTCTGCAGCAAATCAGGGGCGTAATCGCCTCACTACGGAAAATCAGGGCGTAATCGCCTCACTGTAGTAAATCAGGGGCGTAATCGCCTCACTGTGAAAAATCAGGGGCATAGTCGCCCCACTGCGGAAAAGTGTTAGCACAAATTTCAGCCCAGGGGGGGTGTAATCGCTTCACTACAGTAAAGTGTTAGCACATAAAATAGTTTTCAGTCAAGGAGGGCGTAATCGCCTCATTGCAGTAAATGTTAGCACATAAAATAGTTTTCAGCCAAGGAGGGCGTAGTCACCTCACTGCAGTAAATGCTAGCACATAAAATAGTTTTTAGCCAAGGAGGGCGTAATTGCCTCACTGTAGTAAATGTTAGCACAAAAAATAATTTTCAGCCAAGGAGGGCGTAATCGCCTCACTATAGTAAATATTAGCACAGAAAATAATTTTTAGCCAAGGAGGGCGTAGTCACCTCACTGTAGTAAATGTTAGCACATAAAATAATTTTCAGCCAAGGGGGCGTAATCGCCTCACTGCAGTAAAGGGTTAGCACAAAAAATAATTTTCAGCTAAGGGGGCGTAATTGCCTCACTGTAGTAAATGTTAGCACAAAAAACAATTTTTAGCCAAGGGGGCATAATCGCCTCACTACAGTAAATCAGGGGCGCAGTTGCCCCACTGCGGAAAAATCAGGGGCATAATCGCCCCACTGCGGAAAAATCAGGAGCATAATCGCCCCACTGCGACGTGTTCCTGCAAAAATATCAACAACAACAAACGTGAAATATAGGAACCCATTTGTGGGTCCCACCGGGCGTGCCAGAAATGTGATATCAAAATGTCTAACCTATTCTAAGCAATTAAAATGCAATGGAAAACATAATGAAACACCTCAAGATTAGCCTAAGGAATTTGAAAATACAAAGAGGAAAATGTTAAATGAAGATAAATGGTTATACCTTCCTCCTTGCAGCTGAAACTCCTTGGATGGCCCTTGATTTGGATTGATATGTATGCTCCTTGATGGCTCTTGATATGGCTAAAATGAAGGATTAGATTATGTGCTTGGATGCAAATGCAAATGGATGGAATTGATGGCTAAATGAGTGCACAAAATGGCAGCATTTAGTTACAAAATGGCTTAGTGTTTTTTTTTTAATGCCTTTGAGGAGGGGGTATTTATAGAAGAATTTGAATTCTCTAAAGAATTCAATGGTTGAGATTCATCTAACAAGGTCAAGATGAAGGGCTATGGTGGGTTGAGAACTCACAAGCCCTCACATCTTGACATGTGGATGGTGAAGTGGCTAAGAGGAGGTGAGGTGTAAATGAGGTGGCCAAAAGGTACATGAGGTGGAGGAAGGACAAGTACCTTCCAAGTACCTTGGGGAGTGAGAAGATTTCCTTAAAAAGGGATTTCTTGTCTCCAAGTGAGAATGAAAGGGACATTTGAGGAATTTTGGAATTCCTCAAAAATCCCCATGGGAAAAGGAGAGGTGGTTGGAGAAATAAATGTGAATTAAAAATTCACATTCTTAGGAGAGTCAAAAGGATAAGAGAGGGTCTCCAAAAAGGTGGGAATTGGTCACATGTGCATGAGGTGACATGTCAAATATAGAAGATGCATGGGAAAAGATTCTAGGAATAATAAAAGTGAATTAAAAATTCACATGGGGAAGAGAGAGCCTAGGGTGAATAAAAAAGGAATTAAAACCCTGGGAGAGTTGACCAAGGTACTAATTAGGTTTAACTAATTAGTAATTAGAGGATAATTAGGGGTTAATGTGGATTAGAAGCCAACTTGCAAAAGTTGGAGGATGTGACACATCCTAATCAAGGATTAGGCATGTGCACATCCTTAATGAAGAGATTAGGATATGGTGAAAATGACATGTGAGGGATTAAATAAATGTAATATTTATTTAATTCATTTGATGAAAATAGGATTAATGAGGGTAATGTATTTAATATTTAATTATTAATTAAATACCTTAGGGATTTGGCAGAATTAATGATATTAATTAAATAATAGTAATATTACTTAATTAACTTGGATAAGAGGATGCTTAGATGAAAATTGGTAAATTTGGATAAATTAAGTGTCCAAATTTGGATGTCTACAATAATATTTTTGGGTAGTCATTTAACCAACATATCTATACATTCAACAAGACCCTTTTATAACATAATACCTAGGTATTATATATTTAATTAAACTTATTTACATGAAATATTTTCTTTTTAATTTTCACCCATAAAATATAAAAGGTATATTTATTTCACTCTTGGATTTTTAATAAAAAATTTACATCCACTTAATATTTTAACCCAAAGTAATAATTCATATATTATTTTCAACTTTGGGTAAATCATATTTCCCCCTATAATTTAGCTAATTCCCTCAAGAGAATAGGGTTTATCTATACCAAAGTTCAAAATAAATAATTCTTAGTCAAATAAATTAGAATATTGATGTTTAATATAATTAATATTTTTCCAAGTAGTCTTATCAATATCACAAGATCATTTTATTTTAAATTTTTTTTATGAATAAGGGCTATATTACCTTCTTCTTTTTTTGATTCGTAATAGTAGCCGAAGTTGCAAACTTGTATTGATTATATCAAAATATTACATCCTTTCAGTTCATCCCTAGTGGGGTCCTATACATTCAAAATTTGGCATCTAGCCAGCTAAATTTTCCTTAGCCTATCTACTAATTATAGAGAAAGCATGCAAAAAACAAAACATTGATCATTCTCCCACCACATAGCCTCCTAAGCATCCTCGTAGAAGCGTCTAGACCCCACTAGGTTTGCAAAAGCGTGACACTATTCCATGTCGATCACCACGTCCAGTCCTAACCTCTGACTCAAGAACTTGTGACCCACAAAAGCCCATCACTTGTGCCATTGCAACTCATATCCTTTTAGGTCAAGAATGAACAGATGTCACTCCACTTCTACTCCCTGTTCAAACATGCGCACCACATCATCTGGACATCGTCCGGACATGGTAGTCCAACTCCTAGTAATGCCACTACAACAGCGTCGATATCCCTGACCAGGATTGAGCCCTTGAAGACCGAACGTAGCAGCAACAAACATCTTTCTTTTGGAAAATTCATGTCTAGCAGAGATGCCAAAAACCAAGAAGAGATGTTGAAGTTGGCCCTTGTGCGGTTGTTTGAGAAGCAGTAAACCTTCCCAAGCACCATTCTTACCGCCTCCAAGTACAAGATGTCCTTGTTATCGCATATATGTTTTAGTCATTTATCTGAAATGTAGTTGAGAAATGTAGCCTCCTTCTTGGAGCTTTTCAGCTTTACTGGCATGCCCATTTTGATGCCCATCACTTCTTCGAAGTGTTGAATAAACAGAAGGCCAAACTTAAATGTGTATTTAACATCGACTGCCAATGCCATTCCACAATGTGCTTTCACTTCGTGAGCTAAGTGAATCACTTTGGGTGCTTAATTAATACACACGAATTTTTGACTCCATTATTACAAAATTCCTGAGGGAAATTGAATGCTGGTACTCATTATGTCCTCTGGATGCATACTGCATGGGATTTCCTTCTCCCAGAGGGCACTGTCTATGTAGGCCACAATTTGCACCCGCCCATCCGATGTCCATGCCATGCTCTGCATATGCTCTGACCGTTCATGCACCAAACCGGCTGTCTGCTGAGGAGGCCGTAATTGTCAGAATTTTTACGTTCCCAGTGCCCAATAAATATTTTTACTAAGTTTTTAAGTTTTCCATTTGCCCTTTTTTTGCTGCTTTTCCGTGGCTATTGGTAGGTTTATACGAAGGTTTTAAAGTATGTTTTAATAAAATGAAAATAATTAATATATAATGTATATTTTATATATTATATTTTTAACAAAACTATTAAATATAATAGTAATAATAATCCTATATATGTATTTAATAGTTTTGTTAAAAAATATAATATATAATAATAATTAGTATAATTATATTATTTATAAAAAAATTTATTATATAAAATACACATTATATATTAATTATGTTAATATATTCTTAATTACGATAAACCAAAATTAATGGATAAGAATATAATTATATATATTAGGACATTTTAAGGCTAAACCAATTAGTATTTTAATATATAATGTATATTTTATATAATAAAAAATAAACTATAAATAATATAATTCTACTAATTATTATTATATATTATATTTTTTAACAAAACTATTAAATACATATATAAAATTATTAAAACTATATTTAATATAATTAGTATAATTATACTATTTATAATTTCTTTTTATAGTTTAAAAATTGCACATTTATATTATACTAAGGATAGCGTAATTATAATATACATTAAATATATTAAAATACTAATTGGTTTCAGCCTTAAAATGATTTTAATATTATCCATTGAAATCCTAATATATATAATTAAATTCTTATCCATTAAAATCCTAATATATAATTAAATTCTTATCCATTAACCCACCCTAATTCTACAACTAACACTAATTCTAATTACAACCCTAACCCTAATTCTAACTCTAATTCTAACCCTAACCCTAACCCTAACCCTAATCTTTCTAGTAACACTATCCTAACCCTAATCCTAATTTTATCTCTAACCCTAACCCTATTCTTATCCCTAATTGTAACCCTAAACTTATTCATAACTTCAAACCTAATCCTAACCCTAACCCTAACCCTCCCTATCCCTTTCCCTATCCCTAATTTTAACCCCAACCCTAATCTCTAACACTAAATATAACCCTAATCCTTACCCTCACCCTATTTCTAAGCCTAACCCATTTTATACATGCTAACTCCAACCCTAACCCTACTGCTCATCTTAAACATAATCCTAAACCTAACCCTAACCCTATTGCTCATCCCAAACACATTTTTAAACTTAACCCTTTTATATATTTTGGTATATTTAATATATAAATTTAATGTAAGTTATAGTTAAGGGTCAAACATGTTTAGGTTCAAACTTTTATTAGGGTTGGGATTAATTTTATTATTGGGAATAGGGTTAGGGTTAGGTTTAGAGATATAAGTGGTATTAGGGTTGGAGTTAGTATTAGGGTTAGGATTAGGTTTAGGGTTAGGGCTACGGTTAGCATATATAAAAAGGGTTAAGTTTAAAAATGTGTTTGGGATGAGCGATAGGGTTAGGGTTCGATTTAGGATTATGTTTAAGATTAGCAGTAGGGTTAGGGTTGGAGTTAGCATGTATAAAATGGGTTAGGCTTAGAAATAGGGTGAGGGTAAGGATTAGGGTTATATTTAATGTTAGAGATTAGGGTTGGGGTTAAAATTAGGGATAGGGATAGGGATAGGGATAGGGGGATAGGGATAGGGTTAGGGTTAGGGTTAGGGTTAGGGTTAGGATTAGGATTAGGATTAGGGTTGAAGTTATGAATAAGTTTAGGGTTACAATTAGGGATGAGAATAGGGTTAGGGTTAGAGATAAAATTAGGATTAGGGTTCTAGGATAGTGTTAGTAGTAAGATTAGGGTTAGGGTTAGGGTTAGAGATAAAATTAGGATTAGGGTTAGGTTAGAGTTAGTAGTAAGATTAGGGTTAAGTTTAGGATTAGGGTTAGGGTTAGGGTTAGAATTAGAGTTAGAATTAGGGTTAGGGTTGTAATTAGAATTAGTGTTAGTTATATAATTAGGGTGGGTTAATGGATAAGAATTTAATTATATATTAGGATTTTAATGGATAAGAATTTAATTATATATATTAGGATTTCAATGGATAATATTAAAATCATTTTAATATAAATGTGCAATTTTTAAACTATAAAAATAAATTATAAATAGTATAATTATACTAATTATATTAAATATAGTTTTAATAATTTTATATATGTATTTAATAGTTTTGTTAAAAATATAATATATAATAATAATTAGTAGAATTATATTATTTATAATTTATTTTTTATTATATAAAATATACATTATATATTAAAATACTAATTGGTTTCAACCTTAAAATGATTTTAATATTATTTATTAAAATCCTAATATATATAATTATATTCTTATCCATTAATTTTGGTTTATCGTAATTAAGTATATATTAACATAATTAATATATAATGTGTATTTTATATAATTAAAAAAATTATAAATAATATAATTATACTAATTATTATTATATATTATACTTTTTAACAAAACTATTAAATACATATATAGGATTATTATTACTATTATATTTAATAGTTTTGTTAAAAATATAATATATAAAATATACATTATATATTAATTATGCTAATATATACTTAATATATTAATTATTTTCATTTTATTAAACATACTCTAAAACCTTCGTATAAATCTACCAATAGCCGTGGGAAAAGCAACAAAAAAAGGGTGAATGGCAAACTTAAAAAACTTAGTAAAAATATTTATTGGGCACTAGGAACCTAAAAATTCTGACAATTACGGCCTCCTGCAACACACGACTAGTTGTTGCACGGACGGTTGGTGCACGGATGGTTAGAGCAGTATGCAGAGCATGACATGGACATCAGATGGGCGGGTGCAAATTGTGATCTGCATAGACAGTGCCCTCCCAGAGATGCTTTTCATTTCACATTGTCCAGCTATCTTGTACTCCAAATTCTACCTTTGGAATAACAAGCCACCTTGGGGCTATATTACCTTTCATATTATAAAAAAGAAAATATTAAAAAATTCATAAAAATGTGGGTGGTCACAAGCACACCCTAAAAATTTATGTGAGGCCAAGCCCAAAAACAAGATAAACTAATTAAGTAAAGAGAGCTACACTAGTAGGGGGACGAGAGGTAATGGTCATCTAGTTGTCCCCATACATCAACATCATGAGAGCCATCAATGATAGGATCCAAACCAATAATAAGACCCTCTTATTAATTATTTTCCTTTACAAGCAACTAAGTAGCACAAATAAGAGAAGTAGTGAGAGTTAATTGTGAGAAATTACTAGGATCTAGCAAACTAGGAGATCCTTATCATGAGGCTAATAGGAGACTAAAGGAGAATGGAAGGGATGAGACAACCCATGAGTAGAATAGTCCCTAGGTATTCTAGAGGGAGGTTGAGAAGCAGGTGACTTGGATTATAACCTCCTTGGGCTATCTAATTACATCAATTTTTGTGTCGACAAGGAGGGGAATGATCCCTATGAGTAGCTACAAGTGATGGGACTCTACCAACCATAGACATGGCATTACCTTAGTGATCTAACACCGCTTATATATGTGCTACTTCAAGTGTAGCTTTATTGGCTTGTACCTAAATCTACATAAGCACATTAAAAAAAAATAAAAAATTAGTGTAAAGAAATAAGTGAGTTTCAATAGAACAACTAGTTAAAATAGTAGATTTCATATCTTTATAAATGGTTCAAATAATATCCACCTTGAAATATTTCCAAATATGGGTGATTTTAATAGGTAATTTAGGGAAATCACCCAACAAGACCATATTCCATGAGAAAGGATTGGACCTTAAGGGCCTAAAAATACTACATTTGATTCTAGGCTTCCTAAGCTCTAGAACAAAACTAGAAAAGGTGCTTGAGAGTGTCCTATTATCCACATAATGGGAAACAAGGATTGGGAAATCTTAGATGAACCAATTTGGTACCAAAAGGAATTCTTTGATGATGAAGAATACACCAAAAAAAAAAATCAAGCTTCAATTTAAGAATTATGGACCATACAATATAAAATATGTGGTGCCAAGTACCCAAATAAGATTGGAGATCTGATCTATGATTCAATTGAGAAACCATGGGAAGGTGGGATGAAATACAAGCATATCCCTTTGTGAGATTTATAATTACAAAATGCCATGTTTGGATACCATTTCTAATATTTCCACTAGGGATTTAAGGTTCTACCCCAAATTTGTGAACCATATTGGTAGGAACTTAATCAATAATTGTATGGTAAGTCTCAATGTCCTAATTGGATAGCCAAGATTTTATTTCAGCTTTTGGCCAAGAAAATAAATTCCTAGTAATCCTAAAAAATATGTTAAGAAGATTCTTGATCCCCCTATTAGATAATTTTAAAACATGAACCCATGGAGCCTTCAAAAGTAGGTTTTCTTGAAAATAAATAACCAAATACTATAAAATAAATTTCTAATTAATACATAGACAATTGTGACAGCCATCTCCATCCCATAGAAGGAATGGTTTGATGGCTTCCTAGGAATTCTATAGGATTTTGATGATAAAATTTTCTTGGATCTTAATGAGTTATTTGATGATAAGGAGGGTATGGAACGTAAGGCTCTTCTAGGTTGGGAACCTAGTGGGAATGCTAGATGATATGTAATGTCAAACTAATATTTTCCAAGCTTCATCACCTTTAAGGGACCTAATAATCCATTTCACACATAAGGATAAAACTTTCCATTAGGTTAAAACTAACCTAAGGTCTCCAGAGTCATGAGGAAGGTAGTAGTAATCCAAAGCCACATGGTGAAATCCTTTGTTATTATAAAAAGAGGCCCATAGCAAGCCCCTAATCAATTTTTCAATCTTCAAGTAGAAGGCTCTAAAAGGAACCCAACAAGAAGAGTAGTAGATATGTGGTAACCAAAATTTTGGAGAATACTTGGAATTTCATTGCCAATGTAAGAGGGTTAGCAATCCATTTTGTAAGTTTCTTCTCAATTATGGAAATGAAAAATTTCCATAAGGTGGAAGGGGAGGCTTAAAATGCAAAGGGAATGCCAATAAATATGAAAAATCCTCCATGGTTAATCAATTTCCATCCATAGAAATCTAGCCAACTAGGCTTAGGAAAAAATGATCACTTATAGCATTAAGTTTTATTCCATTGAATACTCAACCTTGAAGCTTTACAAAAAAAAACTAGGAACTATAAGGCCTATTTGGCATTCTCTTCTTCCTCTATTAGATTAAGAAAGGAGTCATTCACAAAATAGTCAAATTTTATTAGTTGATCGGTGGAATTATGAAAATAAAATCCTTCAACTAGGTTTTGTGAGACAACATGAGCCAATAGGTAGCCAAATCCTTCAACTACAAGCACACAAAGGGTGGGAGAAAAAGGGAATCCTTGATGGATGGACCTAAAACTCCCAAATAATTATATTGTTAACCATTGATGGTAATATAAGTAGAACCATCAAGGAAAATAATTTGGATTGAATGCACAAAATAAGGCCACTCTAGTGATTTTAACATGACAAGGATAAAAGGCCATTTTTTTATCATAGGCTTTGGCAAAATCATTTTTAAGAAAGAATGCTAGTTATCGAGAAAATTTAGTACATTCAATCCCTTCCCAATTAGTAATAATATTATCAAGAATATACTTTGATTTGTTAAAACTAGTTTTCTCAAGATGAACCATTTAGAAAAGAAAATGGTGCAACTTCATGGAAAGAGCTTTAATAATAACCTTGGAAGAGGCATTCAAGAAAGTGATTAGTCTCTAATTGTAGATATCGTCTAGATTGCTAGGCTTAGTTATAAATTTAATATTAAATTTATTTATTAAAATCCCTAATGAATTGGAGTGGAAGGCTTCAAAGTAAACCTAATGAATATATTCACCCACTAAATCCCAAAGAGTTTTAAAAAATTCACATGGAAATTCATTCATATCAAGATCTTATTCGTTGTTCATGGTGAAAATAGCCTCATGAAGGTCCTCCTTATTGAACAATTGGTCACAAAGGATTTGTTGAGATTTGAAAACATAACAAGAAACCACATTTGGGCATTATCATAGAGCATTGTATCATCTAAGAGTGTCCTCTTGAGTTGCAAAGACTTACTTGTGGTGTCAAACAAAGGCATACAAAATGCTTGGAAGCTCAAACAAAATTTGTTAGCATTCTTTAATATTTGTAATGGCTTGAGAAGTATGGAAAACATGCAATTCTTACAAAAAATCCTTATAAACATTATTTCTAATGAATGAAAGCTCTTTAGTTTGAGCGCCTCTAGCTATATGATTTCATACAACTTGCTTTAATTGGTAGAACTTGGCAACATGTAGTTGTAAGGTAGAGGCAAAGGGATGAACTTCCAAAGTGATGATGGCTTGGTGGAGCTCCAAGGTGGTCTCCTTGTATGAGTGGTGGCAAAAGTGAGCCAACTAGAACCCATAAATGTGGAGGAAGTGAGATGTGTATTTGAAGAATCATTCCACCAAGCAATCCAACCTATTTGATGCATGGGTTTGTGATCTAGGTTTCAAATGGACTAGATATGGGCCAAAATGGCTTGACATGTCAATAGTATCCATTTTATTTTAACTTCATCTTTAATTCTATTTCTTAACTTTCTAGATCTTATTTCAATAATATTTTCTTGTTTAATTTTAATTTCTTAATTAGGTTAAAAAAAAATACTTTTCCAATCAATAACATGATCAAAAGTATAGATATATTTTTTAAGTAAATGACTGTGGTGGCAAAGTAAGACTCTAAGCCACATTGGCAATTTTGTCTCGAATTTAGAAGGTCTACAAAGATAAGGAGTTATTTTAGCATATTTACTAAGTTTTAATTAACTTATTTTAGATTATACTCTTAGAAATACTTGATCACCAATATCACGTTATTAGATATATCTTTTTGTATCAGCCCAAATTTTATATCTATCTTGATTTCATGTTTTGTTTAGTATTATTAATTTACTTTCTTCCATTTCTTATATATTTTTATTTTTCGTACCAAATTTTATGGATAGAATTAGACCATGAAATAGGTGTATTATGATTTAATACATTGATTTGAAAAGGGAAACATTTGAACAATTGAATGATATCCTTGATTATATGCAAACTTATCTAAGTGTAAATAATCTTCAAATGACTAAATTTTATTTGTAGTATACATTCTTAACATGTCTTCTAAGATTATATTGATTTGTTCTATTTTCCCATCTAATTTAATATGATATGTAGTACTCAAAATTATCCTAGTACCAAGTGCAAATAAAAGTGACTTCCAAAAGGAAATACGAATTTGGGATCTTGATCTAAAATAATATTCTTGAAAGTCCATGTAATCTAACAATTTATTTAACAAATATATGGGCAATATCTGACATAAAATATTTGATTTGTATAAGTAAAAAGTGTGTCATTTTGTTTAATCTATTTACTATTGTTGAGATAGAGTCATGACCTTTACATGTACAAGGTAAACTAGTGATAAATTGCATACTAATTGACTCTCATTTCTAGTGTTGTTGCAAGTCCTCTATAGGTGTCACACTACTATTTTGTTGACTTGTGGCCACTTTATCTATTATTGTGTTGTGTGGGGTGTGTTCTTTTGCTGCTAGCCTTTGGCTTCCTTATGATTTTTCACCACTAGTCTCCATTAAGTTTCATTTTTGTATTTTTAGTGAAATGGGAATGGCGCAACTTTGTCCTACCAATAATCATCATTTGTGAATGGGACTAGGATTAGAATCTCTCCTAAAAAAATAGGGTCATCCCATGTAGCTGATAAACTTCCTCATGTATTGTAAAAATCTCTACCTATTGCTCTTATATGGTTATTTGTGTGTTATCTAGTTGACTCATCAAATAAGAAATGAGTGCATCATTTGTAGATGTGGGAATGACTTTGTCACACCCCATTGTGCGTTTACCTATTTACTATTACTATGTTAGGGTAAATTATTGCATATGAGAATGTATTTGGAATTTTGATTGGATATATATATGGTTGCACTTTGTTTATCAAAAAAGTATGAATGAATATTTATTTCATTTGATGTTAGATAATGGAATGTATGGTTATTGAATTTGATATTCTAACTATGAAAATTATAATGCAAATGTTTTCTTTGATGAACAATTGATTACCATGAAAATGTGTTAAGTTGGATGTAGGTTCATAATCAATCCTCTGAAAGCAAGGGGAAGTATCACGTAGGAGAAGAACTTGGTGAAGTAACCTGTAATGAAACCTAATTGAGCTTATACACACACACTCACTAAATAGAATGGTTGAGTCAAGACATAGTTTTGGGAATTGGTAAGTCATCCTTCAACATGATGTGTTTGCATTGGAAAGGATCTTGATTTCTGTTAGGAGCATTCTTGGATTATGTTTAGTGCTTGGTGCATGCGAGTACTTCTTTATATTACTATACTTGATTGATGAGATGTATATACGTTGAATGTGTACATATATATATATGTATACTTATGCATGTCAATGATAATCCATACACGTGAAGGGACACGTACATGAGAGTACATAGGTATACGTACCAATGCACACTTATGGCATGGTGATATCGAGAGGACAGTGTGATATGTATGTATGTATGTATATATATATCACATGTATATATACCTATTTAAATAAGATAGCAATTGTTTACGTATGCGGTTGTGTAATGACAAATAGGAATGTCCATACAAATATGTTGATATATGTATACGTACACATACATGCATGTAGGTATATATATGTATATTTATATACAAACGATATTGTATAGGAAATGTTAACTTGATCTTATTCATTTGAATATCAATTGTATACATATTTATTTGCCAAGGAATATATATAAATAAATATATATATTAGAATATATATATATATATACATATATATAGCTTTTAATGTTATTTATTGATATATATATATATGTACATATATATATGTATATATATATACATATATATACATATATACATATATATACATATATACATATATATACATATATACATATATGTATATATGTATATATATATATATATGTATATATATATGTATATATGTATGTATACATATATACATATATATATATATATACACATAATGCATATATGCATATACATATATATATGTGTGTACATATATGATATATGTATATATATACATGTATATATGTACATATATGTACATATATACATATATATATATTTACATACATACATGTACATATATATATATACATGTATATATGTACATATATTTACATATATACATATATATGTACATATATATATGTACATGTACATATATGTATGTATATCTATATATGCGTATCTATATATACATGTATATATATATGTACACATATATGTACATATTAATGTATACATACACACACACACATATATTATACAAGTATTAAAGGCTGATTCATAGAATATATGCTATGGTCGATTAAAGGAGAAATACAACACAATATGTAATAGTGCAATAGTAAGTATTAAGTCACATTTATCATTATAGATAAAGTGCGAAGGAAATTATACATGAGAATAAACACTGTTGTGTAAAGATAATAAACACCGAAATTAAAGTGCAACACATTTTATGCAGCAATGTACCAAGTCAACATATTAACAACATTATAAATGAAAGAGTTTGAACCATTGTTATCTATCAAATACCATGCCTTGACTTAGTTGACCGAGTGATGTGTAGCCAAATTATGATAGACTATTTCCTCTGTTTAAACTGCGGGCTTGAGAATAGGAAATGTGTGGAATAGTTGGCACCATATTATGAATTCTTTGGTTCCTTTAGAAGTCTTTCAAGCCTGGAAACCAATTTTTTGAATAAAGCATGTGCTTTATGAATTATTTAAACCGATGTGGCAAGCATTAGATCAATTTTCTATATAGTTTTGATGAGTAACATGATAGGAATCCACCACCTTTTATTGGTAAGCTGAGCCGATTGTTTATGGCTGAAAAGTGGCATGGTATGAACCTTGTTTTTAGCCTTGAGAAGCTAGTTTTTGGGTATAAATATGAGGTGTACTCACCTCATTCGAGATACACTTTCTTATGCATCATTACACTGCTCCATTTATGTTGTATTTTTTCATTTAGGGATTTTTAATTTGTTGAGAGCTATTGCGAGGAAGTTTTAGTGAGAATAGTTAAGAGAGGTTGGTTGCTAAGTTGATTTTTAGAGGAGGCCAAGCTAGAGGTCCAAAGAGTTGGTTGTAATAAGCAATTAATAGGCATGTAATTATATTCTCTTTATGTTTTCATCTTTCATCTAAAAGATTGTTTTCCTTGAATGTTTATTTTGGAATTGCACTAGTTTGCTTGAAAAAGAGTAATAGTCTATTTGCTTATAAAAGAGGAAAGGTCTTGTTGATATGATTTCCATATAAGTGTTTGTATTTACTCCATATTAAGGATTGATTTATTGATGTCTATAGTATTGCATACTAGGAATGGCAAATTGGGAATAGCTTGTTAAGTTATTTTATGTAAAATTGTTTTGTGGACTTGGAAAGCTTATGAGTTATACCTAGGGTTAGGTTATCCATTGAAGGGGGAGTAACTTATGCTTTTTCTTATGTTCATTTGGTAGAGGTGCCATTGAGAGTTGGGAAAAGGCAATAGGTTAAATCTGAGGTTAATGTTTACCTATTGAAGGTTTTCCTATGCATAGATATAATGGTCTAAAGTTAGAACGAGCTAGGGTAGTGTATGTGAATAGGATGATTGTCACTCGAAGTACTAAGTGAGAATACTTTGGCCAAAGTAGTGTGTTTTCCTTTGGCTCCACTGTCAGTTCACCGTGTTGCTTTTTATGCATGCTAGATCAAGATTGTAAGGTCTACAAGTTCTAGTTATGTAGGGCACAACACAAAGCTCATTAAGGTTAAAGTTATGAAGTTTCTTCACCAATCTCTTCATCAAAGGGTAGGTCCATCTATCCAATGATAGATGTGCGAGGAACCACATATGAGTCTGTGGTTGGCAGAAAAGCGCTTGAGTGATGCTTCTCCTCCTTAGCTAGCAATCAAGTTTTGAAGAAGATTCTTGGACCATCTGTATCTATTGCTTTGAAGCTTGGTTGAGCTATGTATGCAATTTTTACAATATTGGAAATATTGTAACATGTTGGTTATTGTAATGGAAATGAAATCAATAAATGAAATTTGCTATGCCATTTAAGTTCATTATTTCTCTCTTTGGAAAAGAAATTTTTTATTGCAATGGTTTGAGACAGTTTATTTACTTGAAAGTGAAAACTTAGGAAATTTACTTGCATGAATAATTGGCATGTTACAGACTCTTTGTGCATCAAATTATGCAACCTCTTGCTCAATCCTATACCTCTCTACATGGATGACATCTAGATCTAATCACCACTATCTTTGCTCCTACACTAACAACACTTAAGTTATATCCCTTTAGGCTAATATGTTGTGGCTTTCTTGGAATAAAGATGTGCAATTTATGGATGCTACCCTATACATCATCATTTCTTGACTAATAAGGTCAAAGAATGATATAAGCCATCATGTGTGTGATGTTGTATTGTTTTCTCTATTAAGAGAACTAGCACACCTTGAGATAGATGCTCAATCATAAGATAAACAAGCACCACCCACTCAACTACACCCCCTATATGCAATCTTTCAATAGCCACATATTGATAACTATAGCAAAATTAAGGACATTTTCAAATGCAATATCATAACTAGTATACCTAGATAATTGACTTCCAAGTCTACATTAGTTGGTATCATAAATGTTATTCCAAGTAGAACTTTGTGGATGCTACCCTATACATCATCATGACTTGACTAATAAGGTCAAAGAATGATATAAGCCATCATGTGTGAGATGTTGTATTGTTTGCTCTATTAAGAGAACTAGCACACCTTGAGATAGATGCTCAATCATAAGATAAACAAGCGCCACCCACTCAACTACACCCCCTATATGCAATCTTTCAATAGCCACATATTGATAACTATAGCAAAATTAAGGACATTTTCAAATGCAATATCATAACTAGTATACCTAGATAATTGACTTCCAAGTCTACATTAGTTGGTATCATAAATGCTATTCCAAGTAGAACTTTATGGATGCTACCCTATACATCATCATGACTTGACTAATAAGGTCAAAGAATGATATAAGTCATCATGTGTGTGATGTTGTATTGTTTTCTCTATTAAGAGAACTAGCATACCTTGAGATAGATGCTCAATTATAAGATAAAAAAGCACCACCCACTCAACTACACCCCCTATATGCAATCTTTCAATAGCCACATATTGATAACTATAGAAAAATTAAGGACATTTTTCAAATGCAATATCATAACTAGTATACCTAGATAATTGACTTCCAAGTCTACATTAGTTAGTATTATAAATGCTATTCCAAGTAGAACTTTATGGATGCTACCCTATACATCATCATGACTTGACTAATAAGGTCAAAGAATGATATAAGCCATCATGTGTGTGATGTTGTATTGTTTTCTCTATTAAGAGAACTAGCACACCTTGAGATAGATGCTCAATCATAAGATAAACAAGTGCCACCCACTCAACTACACCCCTTATATGCAATCTTTCAATAGCCACATATTGATAACTATAGCAAAATTAAGGACATTTTCAAATGCAATATCATAACTAGTATACCTAGATAATTGACTTCCAAGTCTACATTATTTGGTATCATAAATGCTATTCCAAGTAGAACTTTATGGATGCTGCCCTATACATCATCATGACTTGACTAATAAGGTCAAAGAATGATATAAGCCATCATGTGTGTGATGTTGTATTGTTTGCTCTATTAAGAGAACTAGCACACCTTGAGATAGATGCTCAATCATAAGATAAACAAGCACCACCCACTCAACTACACCCCCTATATGCAATCTTTCAATAGCCACATATTGATAACTATAACAAAATTAAGGACATTTTCAAATGCAATATCATAACTAGTATACCTAGATAATTGACTTCCAGGTCTACATTAGTTGGTATCATAAATGCTATTCCAAGTAGAACTTTATGGATGCTACCCTATACATCATCATGACTTGACTAATAAGATCAAAGAATGATATAAGCCATCATGTGTGTGATGTTGTATTGTCTGCTCTATTAAGAGAACTAGCACACCTTAAGATAGATGCTCAATCATAAGATAAACAAGCACCACCCACTCAACTACACCCCCTATATGCAATCTTTCAATAGCCACATATTGATAACTATAGCAAAATTAAGGACATTTTCAAATGCAATATCATAACTAGTATACCTAGATAATTGACTTCAAGTCTACATTAGTTGGTATCATAAATGCTATTACAAGTAGAACTTTATGGATGCTACCCTATACATCATCATGACTTGACTAATAAGGTCAAAGAACGATATAAGCCATCATGTGTGTGATGTTGTATTGTTTGCTCTATTGAGAGAACTAGCACACCTTGAGATAAATGGTCAATCATAAGATAAACAAGTGCCACCAACTCAACTACACCCCCTATATGCAATCTTTCAATAGCCACATATTGATAACTATAGCAAACATAAGGACATTTTCAAATGCAATGTCATAACTATTATACCTAGATCACTGACTTCAAAGTCTACATTAGTTGCTATCATAACTACTATTTCAAGTCTACATTAGTTGATAATTCATGACTAATGTACCTAAACCATCAACTCCAAGATCTAAATCATCAACCTTTATTATTAATTAAAATCAATTCATAAAAAAATATAAATATTTCATTTAATAAATCTAAAGTAATCCTAAGAATTTTTTTTTACTTTCCTTGTAATCTTTTTCCTTCGTTTAAAAAAGAAAAGGGAAGTATAAAATTTCTTTCCTGCGCGGGAATTTTACGGCGGACCTAAGAAATTAGGTTACCTCTTTTTCAGAAAAAAGTTTCCAAAACAGCTCGTTGAATGGGCCGTGAGCGTATTGCTAACCACTCATAACGTGTACAAAGGTAGTCAGATTTGGATTCACTCGGAATTCTCACAAGATAAACTCAATTTGTAAGAATCCCATTTGAAGCGCTCATCTACAAATCCCTCGTAACCAGTAGCATTTCATCCCTAAAAACTTCCCACAATGGCCGGATCAAAAGTCGGTGGAGGAATTAATACAAGAAAATGAAATTTTTTTTTTGGGCCCCACAAAACAAGGATACAGACAATAGTGAAACTCATTGACTGTATTCTCAACTAATCCGCGTTTTAGGAGACTAAATCCGGCAACAATTGTAGTGTTTTCTTGACATTTGAGGTGTGGTCCAATCGGCCAAGTGGACTAGAGGAAAATGTACGTGTCTTCTAGTCAAAATTGGTTTTGGGAAATAGTAGAAAAGATCGCTTCCTTTGATTGGAAATTGAGGCATAGAAGAGTTCAAGTTTGGTAAAGAGATGACATGTCTGACGTGGCACTTGCGATGGTTTCTCATGGGCACGTTTTGTCAGTGTATTAAAGCTGAGAAGTGGGTGTACTATCTCTGGCCCAACCAACCAAACTCTGTTGGTAGAAACAATGGCTTGGGTGTGTTGTAAATCAGTTGTTTTGCTCTTGCTGGCTCTGGGCTTCTCTGGTGTTGTTTGCAATGGAGAGGATTCAGCTCTGAGTGAGATCTCCCCAAGGAACTTGCTGCAAAATGGACTGGGTGCAACCCCTCCAATGGGGTCAGATTGCATGTTCCCTCGTGACTTGTGTTGATGTGGATATGGAGATCTTGTTAGATCAATGGAGTTTACTGTGGTGATGTGACTTGTTTTGTCTTTTTGTTTTTCTGTTGGTGGGTGTTGCAGGTGGAATAGTTGGAACCACTTTGGATGTGATATCAATGAGGGCATTATTAAGCAAACTGGTATGCAGTGGCTAGTGAATACTCAATCTAACCAATGACTTATTGTTCTGTTTAGATACTCAAGCTCAATAAAAAACAATGTATAACACAAGATTTGTTGCTTTGCTTAAAAATCTATTGTTAGCTTCATAAAAATGAAGTATTGGGAATCCTACCAAGTTCTTTTTTTGACTTTGTTTTCTTGGTCCCTGCAGCTGATGCATTGGTTGCAACTGGCTTGAACAAACTTGGATATGAGTATGTGAATATAGGTAAATCTAGTCTGCTTGTACATGGATACAAGTAAAACATGTTATGAATTGGAGCAAATTTTTGCATTATTATAGCCTTCGACCCAGTTCATCGCTAGAAAGTATTCCTTTATGTGCTTAGATCTGGGATCAAGGCTTGACAATGTTTTGGGTTACTCTATTGCTAATGTGTGTATTCTTGGTGATTTGAATTCTTCATATTGGATCAACCAGATGATTGCTGGGGGGAACTCAAGCGAGATGAAAATGTGTGTCTTCACATCCAACAGAGTTTTTATAGTGATTTTATGTTTTTAATTGTTCTCTGTGAGTAAGCCAGACTGTCAACTAATTACATGCTGAATATCTCTGATTTCACAGGGAAAATTGGTTCCAAAAGCTTCGACATTCCCATCTGGCATCAAGGCACTATCTGACTATGTTCACAACAAAGGTCTCAAATTGGGGATATATTCAGATGCTGGGTATGGAAAGCAGAGATCTATTTTCTGAAATTGTGTAGGCCACAAATATCAAATCATTTTTCTTATTCGTTGCTATTCTTTCTGAATTTCCTTCACTTTTCAGATACTATACTTGTGCCAAGAAACAACCAGGTTCCTTAGGATATGAGCAAATAGATGCAGAGTCATTTGCTGAATGGGTACATCCACCTCATCCTCCAACAGTTCCAAGTTCTCAATGTAAGTTTTGAACAAATGAAATTGGCCTGACTGATTGTTGTTCATGATAGGGAGTGGACTATCTCAAATATGACAACTGCAACACGGATGGCAGTAAACCAGAAGTTCGGTATGTCTGTCTTTGTTATCCTTCAATATCTACTTGGGTCATCCAAATGAGTGTGTTCAAAGTAGCGACAGTGTTGTTATAGTTATGGACTGCGTTTAGTGATGGGTGTTTAAGATAAGAATAAACTGTTCTCCAATCTTTCCTGTGGACCAATTAACTAAGTATAGGGTGTTTAAGATAAGAATACATTGTTCACCAATCTTTCCTGTGGACCAATTAACTAAGTATACTTTATTTTTGCATCAAATTACAGATACCCGGTAATGAGAGATGCACTTCTCAAAACAGGGCGTCCGATATTTTACTCTCTGTGTGAATGGTAATGCTTTTAGCTATTTGCATTATAGAATTACGCCTGGTTATAAATCTAAATCTTCCTGTTAATGGCATGTTGATACTTAACATGATGTTCTTGCAGGGGAGTAGACCATCCTGCTAGGTGGGGCGAGAAAGTTGGAAATAGCTGGAGAACAACACAAGACATTAACAACAGTTGGATTAGGTGATAAGCTCAATCCCAAATTCATGGATTGCTGTGGTGCTTTACAAATCAACCTTGTGGTAGACTAATTGTTCTGAGCATGGATGCCTAAGTGTTTCATTTGGTGCAGCATATCTTCTCGAGCAGATCTTAACAACAAATGGGCAGATTATGCAGGACCAGGTGGATGGAATGGTGAGGACTTTCCCAATTACAGAGAAATGCAACTGGTTATTGCACATCAATTGAATTTGACTGATAACTGGGCACAAAATTGTTTCTTTGTACTGGCCTAAAACTTAAATCACCACTAGCAAGTCCAGATTGCACCCATTTTAATTTCTGTAATCATTCATCTTAGCCTACTTAAGGTTCAAATATAGATAGTCGCTGTTTACATAAAAGAATTTTACAAAGAATTAATCATTCCTTTTTTAGCCTTTATCCTCTGCTCCATTGTCCTGACCTTATGCCATGTAACCAATCATACTCATTATGCATTTGTGGATCAGATCCTGACATGTTGGAGGTAGGAAATGGTAACGTGAGCAGAGAAGAATACCGTTCACATTTCAGCCTTTGGGCCCTAATGAAGGTACACTTATTTTGTCATCTATTCTTAATCTTTACATGTTTGTAGATGCTTATATATAAATTTACTTGGGAGCCATTACTAGAAAAATGCCATATCAGATCTTGACCGGGAAACATGGAGTTTGTTGTGGTATAATTGAAGAAAGCTCGGTAAACAATGTTATCCACTTTGACGCATTGAATCGAATCCTCACTCAAAATATGTTTCTGTTTCATTAAAAATTACCTATAGAACAAGAATATGGCTAAAACAAGTGTTCAGGGCCCTTCCCTGCTTATCTAATCAAAAACTATATTCTGAATGACGATGATAAACAATTTGATATGCCATTTTGCCTTAATCATGATTGCAGGCGCCATTGCTGATTGGATGTGATGTGAGATCTATGACTCCAGGGACATTTGAGATTCTTAGCAATGCAGAAGTGATTGCAGTCAATCAAGGTAAGACGCTTTTTAATTTATGTCCACTAGAATGGTGTGCATCTAGGTCTAGCTCTTTATTCTAGTCACAGTGCTTAAAGGTTAACTGGAGTAAATGGGTTGGAATCAGTTCTAATTGTTACAAAGTATGCCTAATCCTACATCCTCTCACCAAGGTTCACCACAATAAAACATATCAAAGTCCCATTCTTTCAGATCAAAGGAAGAAGATGAGAACTGACTCCTAATCCCCTGTCTTCAAATTCTATGCAGACCCATTGGGAGTACAAGGAAAAAAAGTGGGCAAATATGACGATCTTGAGGTATTCATGTTCATCACAGATTGTTTGATTCTAATAATACTCTTTCTGTCTTTCACAGTATAGGCCATTTATATATATTGTACCTTGAAGTATTATCAAATGGCTTATGCAGGTGTGGGCAGGGCCATTATCCAACAATCGTGTGGCTGTAATCCTATGGAACAGAAGTGAGTCAAGAGCTATGATCACAGCCAAATGGGAGAAGATTGGTCTCCAGCCTGGAGAAGAAGTTAGGGTCAGGAACTTATGGAAGGTAATATAGTACCCCCTAAGCACAAATTTCATTGCTATGATATAAAATTGACACAAACAAGGATAACATTGAGAATGATGAATGACCCTAGAGTCAAATCAGATTTGTCCATACTCTTTGAATCCCACAGACCAATATGATTGAAAGGACCTATAGAGTAGTTGTCTTTATATTCTGAATGCTAAATGGCATTTCAAAGTACTGATATATCATGACATTGATATTTTGATTTTGCAGCATAGAAATGAGGCAGGCATCCACAAAGGGAGTCTGACAGCATCAGTGAAACCACATGCTGTTAAAATGTATATTTTAACAAGAATTCATCAGTAAATCATTGCCAATAAGATTTTCTCAACACAAGTTGAACTGATAACTGGTAGGGTTCATCTTGATTCTTCATAACAGTAGTTCATTTTGGCAAAATCTGTAAGAGTCCCCTGGCAAATAGCCTCATTATTGGAATAAAACTGTCAGGCATTCTTTGGATCTTTTTGGTCCTCTGGCTTAAGGCTGAAAAGCTTATGAATTTTGTATGTAAACATTTATATGATTGTTACAATTGTAATCAAATGCATGAAAAATAAAAAGATCAGTGTAGAAAATGAAGTATCTTGTGCTTTTAAAAAAGAAATTAAATTAGTGCATTGGAATGTGTATTGGTAACGACCACTTGACGCATAGGGCCCAACAATATAACTCAATTATATTCTCGAAGTTGTTGAATGTCTTTTTGGTTGCTATTATTAATTATTAAATATCATTGGATCTTCTGTAGGGAGGCCACAGACTATAAACAAATTAAATAACATTACAATTGGCTCATATCCTCTTTGATAAATGTTATTTTATTGGGGCTTGGTTGATGGCATCTTTCACTATAAGTGAGCTTTTTGCAACAAAAGTTTGAGAATAAAGATCTAAACAATTAAATATTAAATAAAAAACTGCAGTTGGAAGTAACTTTTTTGGGTTAATTTAGGTTATATAAATAAAAGTAATCAACTCAACATTAATTTATAGATTAAAGTGAATAATTTTTGGGTATGATAAAGTATGTAAATTAGTAATATTTTACAAAATTAGATGTATAGGGCAGAGTTATTCAATTTTAGAAGATAAACCTAATACAATATAGATTTCATTCATCTAGTTACAAAAAATAGATAATTTGGGTATTTGCTCAATGTCTAAAATCTTGTGTAGAATTGTAGCCTACTTAGGATCAATTTTGCAACTTTGGGTCAATTTTTTGTCATGCGATTTCAATCTCTAACATGTAGTTTGATTTGACACACTATGCACTTCTCGTATTTGATACATTATATTGTACTCCTCATTGACTATTAAGGACTAGTGATATGTAAAAGTACCTTAGAGAGATTGCTAGATCACAAGTATCAAGTTCCTCCAAGTCGATCTCCTTGATTGGACTGGCTTTATGGTCATAAAAAAGATTGTTAGACAACAAGTAAAGGTGAAGTGATCTAGATTTTGATTCTAATGCAAAGTATTGTTCCTTTAAAAGCTCTAAGTCAAAATATTCATGTTAAAAGCTCCTTGTATGCTCTAGGATTTGGAATGATAATAGGAGGTGAATTTATGCCTAAACAAATGTCTTTAAATATCAAGACATAATGAATTTTTGCATTACTGTGTACTAAGTTGACTCCCATCAATTATGAGCAAATTTTAATAGTCAATTATTGAAATTTTAAAAAAATGAATTTGGGTTAGATCTACATCATGTGGGACCAATCCCACATGTTAGAGAAATGACCTAGGATAAGGAACATGATATATGGGGATTGGGAATGGATTCATGGAAATTAGGGATGAGGGAATAAGCGCAAAAAGAGTAGGGATAAGGATAGATGCATGGAAGTGTGTGTGCAAGTGAGCATGAATAGGGATCAAGGATAGAGCCACACCTACTACAATTGTGCTTCATGTCACTATGTAATCATATTAAGAAATAACTCTAAAAATATATATTTTTCTTTGTGTTTGTAGGTATTTTGAGAGCACTCAACCACAAAGAGGTTTTCAAGTGTTTCCTTGTTTATTGTTCATTTATTTTCTCCATTTAAATGATGTAAATCTTGTCATTAGGCATATGTATTTATGATTTTATTATTTAGTATACCAAGCACATTCATTTTTCTAGTTTTACATATTCGGTGAATTACTAGGCATGATTAAGATTTTTTTGGAAATTTTTTGATATTATGGGTCATACATACATCTACAAGATGCATTGGCATCCCAAGTAGTGACCTTCTACACTTGATGCTAAGTTCTTCTCTATTGATTTCTTTTGTTTTATTTGTATTTATCAATTATGTGCTTTAGATTCTAGCCAATTAAAATATGCAAATTCCCATCTCATATTAATGCAAAGTTAAATTTAAAGTAGATTAAATTTTTCCTTCTATAGTAGGTTGTCCATACTTATAGGTTGCATGGATAACCTAGATGTGGGTTATCTATACCCATAGATATTTCAATGAGGATACAACTAGCAATTGCACCTTGGTGTGCAATGGGTACGCCAAAGAGGTGTGGAAGGTCAATTTGATTTTTTTTTTCTTTTTTTAGGTACATTTGTGCAATATATGAGGTCAACTGGTAGTGAACTTAGCAAATAATGTTGTTTGTGCAATAAAGAACTCAATGGAGAAGTGATAGCTTCAAATAAACTATGCATACATTTGCAAGGATCTAAACATGATTGAAATAAAACCAATGAATTGAGAAAATAATCATGCTCCTTTATCAACATGCCCATGTTGTATCTACAATAGGGAGAGAGGGAGACAATAGGAGAGGTAGATATAGAAAGAGGGATAGTCAAAGGGGGAAATAGTGAGAGACAAAGAGAGGTAAGGAGATAAAGATAGAGAGAGATATGGAGAGAAGGAGAAGAATGGAGATAGAGATGGAGAAGGAGAGGGATATGGAGAGACAAAGAGAGAGTGAGAGAGCAAAAGATTGAGAGGATTGAGAGGGATAGATAAATATGGAAGAGGTAAATATATAGAGAGGAAAGCAGACGGAGAGAATGAAAGAGGGAGAGATAAAAAGATAAAGATAGAGGTAGGAAGTGATAAATAGAGAGAGGGAGCGACAAAGATACATAGAGAGACAAAAATAGAGAGGCAAAGATAATTAGATATAGAGGTCTAGGAAGAGGGAGAGGAAGAGGAAGAGAGATGGATGGATAGAGAGAGGGAGAAATGTTTAGAGATAGAGAGGGAGAGAGGATAATATAGGCAGAGAGGAAGAAAATGGGAGAGAGGAAGTGAGATATAGATAGAGGCATAGAGAGGTAGAGGGAGAGATAAAGATAGAGAGATAGGGAGATATAGAGGAATAGATAGAGAGATATTAAGGAATAGAAAGAGGGAGAGATAGAGAGAGTTATCAAGGGTGAGATAGAGTGAGAGAAAGAGAGAACCATTGATGTAACCTTAGTTCAAAAAGCCATAGAGGAAAGTGATCCTTGTTTACTATTGGATCCATTGATAAAATTGGCCAACACTATTTTTGAATGTCTAGGAGTTTACATTACTTTTATTTGTTCATAGTCACTATACACATTTATTTTCCTTACAATTAGATGCATAGGATCTAGCAAATAATGTTACACATAATCTATTCTTATCCGTTCTCCTTGTTGAGATGAAGAGGAATCAGTATGCTTCCTTGTCTAATGGAGGTTTGAGCCATATTGCATGTGATGACTACACTTGACAACTATGACATTTTTTAGTGATTTCATGGGCTCATTATATTCATTTATATGAACTTCATTAATTGCATTGGTAGGTAGGACCAATCAAATTGGAAAAGGATTTCTATCTACATCTCAAATGGGTCCATCAACTATACACATTTATTTTCCTTACAATTAGATGCATAGGATCCAACACAATAATGTTGCACATAATCCATTCTTATCCATTCTCCTCGTTCAGATGAAGAGGAATTAGTATGCTTCCCCATCTAATGGAGCTTTGCACCATATTGCATGTGATGACTACACTTGACAAGTGTGACATTTTTTAGTGATGACATGGGCTCATTATATTCTTTTATATGAACTTCATTAATTGCATTGGCAAGTAGGACCAATCAAATTGGAAAAAGGATTTGCATCTATATCTCAAATGGGCCCATCAACTATTCTCCACTTAATAGTTCAAATCCATAGGAACTTTAAATCCAAATATATTACTAAAAGAAGACCACTTATAATACAAATTATTTTCAAGCTAGGTGAATTTTAATTAAAGAATAAATAACTAGGTTCATGTTCAACTAAAGAAAAATTTGGTTTTTCCTCAATCTTATAGCCATTCAATTCTCCTAGTTAATAGTGTGGATTTTACTAATACTCTTTGGTTTATTTAAGACAAAAAAAGAAATACCAATAATTAAATTTTACAAGATCATTAAAGCATAATACATTATATAAAAAAGATCTAGTTAAAATTATAATTATAGTCAATCTTAGCAACTCATGCTCAATAATGGAAGAAATATTTTTCTCCTTAAATTAAAATATATAATTGTGTGGCATTGAACACCTGTCATTTATAAATACTATTTTATATACCTCCAAAGCCTGAATGATGTAGATATTAAAATTCTTCAACTCGTTGGCATTAATTATATCCTACAATTTGGGTAAATTCTTCAAAATAACCACTCTTACACTAATTAAACCTAGTGGCTACACTTGTTTAGGCCAAACAATGATGGACACTTGGTGGTGCATTATTTGTGTATAAAAAAGTCCAACTTTTTTGAGCATTCAATGTAGGCACCAAGGTTAATGAGATCAAACTGCAAAAGCTAGTAAGGACCATCACCAAGAAAGGATAAGAATCTAGCCTAAGACTATAATTTCTCATTTGGAAGAATAAAGCATATTTCCCAAACAAACAAGAAAAGCAGCATACAACAATGAGCCAAAAAAAGGGAATTGCTTGAATAATGTCATTGTACTTCTCATAAATAGGTCATTGTATCTCATTATACTTCTTCTCTACCGCCAACTCTTTGTCACTTTCTCATTACACCGTTCAATTTAGAATAACCATAGATTATAATATCATAAACCCTACTTCAATTGTTTGTAGTAGAATTGGATATGCTCAATTGATGAAGCAGTGGAAATATACCCAACAAATGTGCCATCTAAATGAAAATACTTTATTTCACACATCTAATTTCTTTTGCCCCTGCCTTTTTTAGCTTTATCTACCATATTTGACAAGTATTCCAAAATACCTTCCACTTGATGAAACTCACCAAAATAATAGATTACATAGAACAAGATGGAAAGGATCTAGTACCTCATCTACATTCTTGGCATAGATAGTGTGCATCTAAACATACAGAAGATCCAAGTCACTAAAAACATCTAGTGAACCCCTAAAAGTCTTATAAAACTCAAGAATTTCTTGGGTCAAGCCAACTTCTACTGAATATGTGTTCTTTGATTCTCTCACATTGTGCAGCCTCTAAACTAGGCAACGAAAGGACAAGCTAAAGCAAAGGTCATTCCAATAGAGGCACAACAATGACCATTTGCACGACTGAAGTAGACACTCTATTCAGCACAAATCAATGTTTTTCTATATTTGTAGCAAAACTTTGAGGTCAAGACAAGTTCCTCAGAGTACGCACTTGGTGCACTCCTCACTAAGCATGGCCAGTCAGTTGCTAAGCAAAGCTCAGCTCTTTTAACACAGTGCATAAGTGTCAAACATAACAAAGAGATCCATGTTATTGTTCAACCACGCAGGCAGTGGAAGCATTATATTCTATCCAAGGATATAATCTTCCATATGGATCACAAACCTTTACAATCCACGAAACATAGATACTGCAAGAACACCAAATAACATCAAAATGAATGAAAAAATAACCAAAGCATAAAAAGACTGGAAATAATTAGATATTTCCCAGGGCACTCCTCAGACCACAACCATTTAGGATTACATGCATTTACTCCAATTTGGTCCCGAGCTGAGGGAACATAGAGCTCAAACGTAACCCTGTACTTATTGGGCACACACTCTATGAAAGACATACGGAGCTCACACCAGCCATTCTATAAAAGACAAAGTGTTAACTGAGCTCTACTGACTGAAATCGAGGACCATTCTACACTGATTTGGCACCATGCACATTAGAGATAGGGCAAGATCATGCATCCCATTCGGCTCGTTTTCCAGATAGTTCACATAAAGAGAAAATAAAGGCATGGCGATATATAAGCATCCGTAAGTAATTGAAATAAACACTCAATCAAAACAAGAAAAAGAAAACTGAGTGAAACAGGTGAAGCTTAAGAAATAAGTGGCAATTCAAATAAACACTCAATCAAAACAAGATAAACAAAAACAGAGTGAATCAAGTGAAGGTTAAGAAATAGGCGCATCAAGTCCCTCAGATCCAATTCAACATGTATAAGCGTGAATTACGCATTAATTGGCAAAACTAAAAACTTCAACAATTTCGAAAGGACTCTCAAGCACGAATTAATTACATTTACATGATCATGTGGGCTTACAGATTATCCAATACAATTCAAACCCAACTCAGTATCTCGTGCATATGGGCATGTAGGATAACCCTGAGGAGTTTACATGCTGATTATTGCTTTCGCTCGCTTGCCCATTACCCTGATTTGCTCTAACTAAGCTCTCTGTTCATTTCAGAAGTTCGGCAACGTGAAGTTTATCAAATTCGTTGGCAGGCACTCAATATTAATTTCTGCGATGAACGGATGATATCAGTCTCATCGTCTTCCATCCTCCTTGAGCACTGTCTACTGTAGATCTCAAAAGAAACTTGGTTCATCTCATAGATTCATTCCCCAGAAATGTATGAGTAAATTTTGATTTGATGTTCACTAAAGGACCTCAAATCCCCAGAAATGTAGGGCATAGATTCATTCCAGGGAGTTTGGAGGGCATTTCACTAAGCTTGGAGTGCATGTACACCGTCCCATAAAAAAAAATCTCGCATGAAATTTGAGCCTGTTTAGGCAATTCTAAATCAAGTGCCAGCAGGAAGCGACAGGTCTGACTGATAGTTGTGTAGCTCCAAAGCCTTCCATAAAGGCGAGTTTAATACAGTCGCTTTTGCCAGATAAAACAAAACAGTAAAAGGCATCGCATGGAGGAAACCATTTTAATCATCTCCCAAGCAATACGAATCCGAATCGTTGATCGTCAATCTTAGCTAGCTCTTCTTCACATTGGATACACCTTCGGCCTAAATTATGTTTGGTTGGTTTGGTTTGGTCACCTAGCCTATTGGTTTAGTTATCATTATGAGGCATACAGATGGTGTTACTTGATATAGATGTATTGTGGAACCCATGATTATTGACTATGGTACAAGACATGTGAGACTTAGTTGGGTAGTGATCATGGTTTTATGAAGGTTTCTTGTATTCTTGGATCTTTGGCACAACATGATTCTTTATTTAGGTACATTAGGTCTTGATCATGGTGTCATGGAGGTTCCTTGTATGCTTGGAGCTTTGCCACAACATGGTTGTTTATATTGGTACATTTAGTGGTGGTCATGGAGTCATGGAGGTTCCTTGTATGCTTAGAGATTAAGAAAAACATAGTTGTTTATGAAGTCACAATCATTTTTCTAGTTTTACATATTAGGTGAATTACTAGGCATGATTAAGATTTTTTTGGAAACTTTTTAATATTATGGGTCGTACATACATCCACAATATGTATTGGCATCTTGGGTAGTGACCTTCTAGGCTCGATGCCAAGTTCCTCTCTATTGATTTTTTTTTTGTTTTATTTGTATTTATCAATTATGTGCTTTAGATTCTAGCCAATTAAAATATGCATTCCCATCTCATATTAATGCAAAGTTAAATTTAAAGTAGATTAAATTTTTCCTTCTATAGTAGGTTGTTGATACTTATAGGTTGCATGGATAACCCAGATGTGGGTTATCTATACCCATATATATTTCAATGAGGATACAAATTATGTTTGGGTGGTTTGGCTTGGTCACTTGACTTGGTTTTATCATTATGAGGCATAGAGATGGTGTTACTTGATGTAGATGTGTTGTGGAACCTATGATTATTGACTATGGAACAAGACATGTGAGACTTAGTTGGGTAGTGATCATGGTTATATGGAGGTTTTTTGTATGCTTGGATCTTTGGCACAACATGATTCTTTATTTAGGTACATTAGGTGTTGATCATAGTGTCATGGAGGCTCTTTGTATGCTTGGAGCTTTGCCACAACACGGTTGTTTATATTGGTACATTTAGTGGTGGTCATGGAGTCATGGAGGTTCCTTGTATACTTAAAGATTAAGAAAAGCATAGTTGTTTATGCAGTCGCAATCAACAATGATCATGGTTTCATGGAGGTTCCTTATATTCTTAGATCTTTGGCATGACAACATTTTTTATGTAGATGCATGGTTGGTAGTGTTAGATTGATTCTCGATTGCAAGTGTTGGTTTTATCTTCTTGTTTTAGAGATATTGGTTCTACTTTATCCCCCATAGCTTTGTGGACTCCTGTTTTGCATTAGATTTTTGGCATGATACAAGTTCTTTTAGGAGAAAATATGTTAATTTGAGGTATATGATCTTCTTTTGAGGAGATGTGAATCATGATGTCATAGAGAGTTCCTAAATTTTGTATTGATCATGTAGTTGAATATTTTGGCAATGGTTTATGATAAATTGATTGATGAGTGGTATGATCATTTTGGTTGTGAGCTTCTAGTTATTGTCATGTTACAATGGAATTTGATTGATGTGAGATGATTGGTTGTACACCTATTTTAAATTTGAATTAGGCTAGAGATCTCTTGTTCTTAGGGATCATGAATTAATATGGTTACTCTTTGATGAGGTTTTAGTAGGAAGACCAAGAAACCTAGACTTGGGTTAAACATGACTTCAAAATGGAAATTTTGAGGAGATTATTCTTGGAGAGAGCAATTATGGCTTAGTGTATGATGGAGGATCAATTTCATTCCCCAATATTGGTCCTATTGGTAGTGAATCATTTGATAGGTATAATCTGCCTTGTTTTTAGATATATTTTGTTTCATGCTTTATTTTCTCATGCGAATGAGTCTTGAGCTATGGATGTTAGTTCTAGAGGTCTTGTTGGAGGATTACTTAGCATGCTTTATTTTTCCCTTGTCTCTTTATGCATATGATCTTTTTATAAAGACTTTTTTTTAAGTGTAGAGGATGATTTTGGGTTTATTCCCTTTCTTAGGGAATGGATATTTCTATTTGATTTTACATCACTTTGAAAGGTTTACGTCCTAGTTGGTTTTTTGACTCACACTATATGCTTGATCTTTGAGTTGAATAGTTGGTTGTTGATAAGACTCTTCTATTTGGGTTTTTGTTAAGGAGATCTTACTTGTCACAACTTGAGCACTTAGAGTTGTTGGTAGAAGGACATGCTACATGGTTTTAATTTGCAAGTTCTCTCTAGATAGTCTTGTTTTCTTCCTTGAGGTTTGTGTTCAATGACATTTGAGTAGAGGTTTGTGTGGAGCAATTTTCTATCACTATGTTTGTGGTCATTTTATTATTATTCATCATTGTTTACTTTTGGGTAGTAGCATGGAGGCTCTTTTGATCTCTTTCTCTTATGATGTTGAGAACTTGGTAGAGCAATAGAAATTTGTAGTGAGGGAGTTATGCTACAATAATTTAATTTGCATTTTTTCCCTATCATTATGGATGTTCCTTGGTACTAGATGACATTGATAAAATTTGATATACCTTCTACGTGAATTCTATTGGTGGACTTTTGGATGTCTTAATTGATTTCAAATTTGACATTAGCCATGTAGTTGGAGTTCTAGATTGTATATGTGTCATTTGTTAGATGTTCTCATTATAATGTGGTATTGAGGGTCTTCAATTTTTTTATCACATGTTTATTTGTTGTACCCTATATGACTTTTTAGTGTAGAATAGTGTATATATAGGGACTTACAATCAAGATTTACATTTCTTTGGATATATTGATGGAATAAGGTCTACCTTAGTTTTGAGGTATGGTTAGTTGGATATATTAGAAACTAGTTGTGGTTACTATTATAGCTATGGTGTTTAATTCTTAGAACCTACTCAATTCTATTTGTTACAATTGGATTTAGTGTTTGTTTCTGGATATTTAATTGAGGCAACATTCATACTTCCATATAACAATTAGAGTGACATCTCTTTGGATTGGATCTTATCTTTTGTGTATTGGAATGATAGAGGATGAGAAGGTTCTTATTTTATATGACAGTTTCCTTGGTTATTGTTGTAGGTATATTGATGGAGAACACAGATAACTTGGATGTTTGATGGTACATGTTGGCTATACAGATTGTTCCCTTGATATTTGAGTTTATTAAAGACCCCTTATGCAATATATTCAAGTGGGAGAATGTTGGGAAAAGGTGTGTTGTTTACCATGCATAATGCTTGTAATGTAAAATTAATATTTATTTGTGGTGCACCTAGAGAATCTAGGGGTGCATATATCACATGAATCAGATATTATTGGGGACACTTTGTATGTTGTATGTAATATTGAGATAAATATTTAATGTGGGTTTCAAATTGAAAAAATATTTAATATTATGAAAACTTAGTATCAAAAGGAAAACCTTAGCACCAAAAGGTAAATGATTAGGACATGGTTTTCTAAGCTCATGGTTTAGAGGTATATGGTATATGTAAAACCACTTACTATTTTTGTGTAAATTTATTTCTATAAAATAAAGCACATGAATAGTTGTTGAAGTTAGTTTTCATAACCTTTGGCTCATTGGCTAAGGTTGGATTGATAATCTCATGTAGATTTCATACATGCGCGGAGAAGAAGTATGGATTTGAATGTGTGGTTACATGATTCCCATTCCCTTATTTGCATGGAGTTAAATTAAGAAACTTGATATTTCAAAAACCTTGCATGGAGACTCTACATGTGTATTATAATATTTGTTCATGAGATTACATTGAGTTCCTAAGTACTTTTGGAAGTTGGTTTTTCCCCTTGAGAGGTTACTAAGGTACATCTTGTTAGCGTAAACAAGGTCATTTCATATCTAGTTAGTTAATTTCCCTTTTTAGGTTGACTTATTTGCAATAGTTAAGTCTCCACTTAGGGACTTTTATCTTTTTATCTCACTTCATGTGCTTGAAACACTTGTACTCACCTCTTTAGACACCTATCTCATGCACACTTTCCACATGCTCAAACACTTTTCATATGAGAAAATGTGTGTTGCATATTTGGAGGGGTAGTCAATTGTTCAATCCTACCTTCCTACTTCCTCTACCTTGCCTATATATGCAAGGCACTCATTGAAAATTTTAGACACTCTCATATTATATGACATACATGTTTTTGTGCTTACATGTTCACCAATGGAAGATATCATTGGATTGTGCTTTCAAATATTGGCTTCTCCAACATGACACCAAAGCCATGTTTGCACATCCCTTCTTGAATCAAGGTTACCCCAACACTTAGCCCTATCGTCAGAGCATTGTGGAGCCAACTAAACATTATCATTGAATTTGAAAGGATCAATACACAAAGAAATATTGTTTCTTTCATCAAATTTAGTAAATTATTTTATTTTATTTTCAATGCTATGATACAAAATCCATACGGGTTCCATATAGATCCATATGATATGAAAAAGTTATTAAAAAAAATTGAAAAAAAATTTAGCAGATCAACCCTGTGCTGATTTTTCCATTTTGGTCAAAGCTTTTGGAGGTCTCCTTGATCAACATAGCATTTCTTGCCTCTAGTTCATGATTGTATTTGCTATTTTGGTCAAAATAAAAGCCTCTTCAAGGGTTGAAGTAGGATTTGAGCATTTTGATCATTGCCAAGAATATCTCAAGCTCTCAAGTGGTTTTCATTTGTTGGGGTCATTTTTTATTGTCATTTTGACATTTTGCATTGTATAATCTGTTCGAGTAGTTGTTGTCACTAGGATTATCATTGTAATCATCCACCAAGTGCAGAGTGAAGCCTTTGGTATAGCTCTTCTAAAGCCTTTGCTGAAGATTTTTCCAAGTGTGCCCTTAGCCATGGTGGCCCTACAAAGTCTCCCACCCATCTAACTCAAAGAGTTTAAGTCATCACAGTGTGGATTTTACTACCAATTTGGCTGCAATAGGAAAAAAACCCCAAGCTTCACATAGTTGTTGTCCTTCCAATGGCCATACCACCAATTGGCAACAAATATCAATATTCTTTATAAATGTCTTCTCCTTTCCCTCTATGTTTAGACACATCATCATTGACTAACTTGTGTGGAGTTTGTTGGTGAGAATCTTAAATATCAAGCTTGTGAATGCCCATTGACCAAGCTCTGGTTCAATTTATGGGTGTCATTTGTGGAAAAAGGCGGTCTCTACAAGCCTGTTTTAGATTCATCAACCCAAAATTCCTCTACCACATCAATAGGAACAAGGCTCTTGTAGTTTTTGGGTTCTAGGGAGTGTCCCTATGGAACAACTATCTTACAAGCAACATCACAATAGTCTAAAAAGATTGTTTCAAACAAATCTTGTTCATCAACTTGAATCTTAAGTGTCACTATGTATTCTACCTTTTTCAATTGAAGAAGACTAGGTGAGAGTGCACAAATCTCTTCATAAAACCTAGTCTTCATATCTAATGATGACCTCCAACATAGGTTGTCCACTCCCATAGGTGGCCACCAACTCATACTCTGACTTTCTCTTTGACTTGCATCCTGGAGACTATTTTCTATCCAGTCCTTAGAATGCACATTTAACTATATTTATTAATTAACTAAAAATTAGAATACAAAGGATTTGTTATTTTCAAATTGTGTAATAGTAAAAAATTTAGTAAACCATTTTTTTTAATTGTTTTCTAATTGGTAAACCACTAACAGTCTTCTAACCACTAGGTTTGTTAACTGCTAATTTATGCTAACTGCTAGGTATTGCTTTATGCTTCTAAAAGGGGGGTGATTTTTTTCTTTTGCCATAAGTTACAAATGGAGAGTTAATTTTTTTACTTCAAATAATTGATGGAAAGTTGGTTCCATTATGAACTTAGTGGCATCATTTTTTTTTTCAAATTGTGTTGTTTTTAAATATTTTTTGGCTTTTAAAGTCAATCTTTGTATGCAAATTTTGATGGGGTATAATTTTCACCTTAGTTATTGAAATTTTGCACACTTTTTTTGGACACATATTAGAATTTTACAAGGAATCCATCCACTAATGTAATTATAAAATTTGGATAAACCATTTTATCACAAATGTAAAAATCATTGTTTGTTATAAATGGTCAATTTAGGCATTCAATCTTAATGACATTGTAATTTCTCTTGCACATCTTTCTAGGGGGACTAGGTTTCAACACTAATCATTTTAGGGAGAAATTTGCATTTATACATTGATATTTTTTCATAATTAGATCATGTCTAACAATTGCAAAATAAAATGTACATATTGTGGGAGAAATAAGCATGGGGAAAAAATATGTCCTCATGTCTCACATCATCTCCTACAACTTCTATTCAAGATCACATATCCTCCTCAACCTGTTGCTACATCCAAATCTAGTGTTGATATCTTCATGCATTCCAAAAATTATATGCCCCAAGACATTGATATTATTTTTTCTAGATCCACTACATTGGGATGCATTTCTACTAGACATATCATCCTTGTTTATATAGTCTCGTATTACAAATTTGAAAGAGACAATTGAGGAAGTTTGTTTTCTATTTGATGAAAATCACATAAACATTGTTGTCACTCCTTATACATCTTTGGATCTTTCTCTTGGATTGCCTATATTAGCTTCAATAGTGATAGATTTTGCAAATATTCATAAGTTCACATATCCAACTTAGTCATCATCCATTTTGACATCCTCTGCAACAATATCAAATTCTCATTAGTCCAATTGTCACCATCCATCCATGGTTCCCATACTTGAATCTTATATGATACATGATTCATCCTATTAGTATTTTTCATGGTTTAGCCTTGGCTCAAAGATCTTTGAGCATAATTTGAAGAAATCATCATGGGAATCATCTGTGTCTTTGGATCATGTTCAAAATTTAGAGTCATTCATCTTACTTTCTGCATATTCCTATTTGCACATATTTATGGTGTTGTTTCTTCATGAGGGGAGAAATGTTTAACATTCATGGATCATCTTCAACACCCAATTCCAAGCACCTACCAACACTATAAGAGGCATTTTGAGGGGATGTTGCATGGTTTCTCTTTTCATCTCAATATTGGGAGGGAGTGTCTCCTAACATGGGAATCTTTCCTTCTCAATTTCTAGGGGGATCACATAGATCTTCTCTCTTTTCTCTCATATGGGGGGAACATTTATTGTAAATTGTGCTATAATTAGTCATTGTAGGGTCATCATGAGTTCCCCTTCTATCTCATATTTTCTTCACTTGTACATTTTCATTATATCATTTCTCTTTTGGAGGGGAGTCTTATTTCCCATTGGGTTTTATCCTTTACTTTGCTTATGAGAAATTTTTACATTGGTATCTACCATGGCCTCATAGTTGAGACCCACCATCATTGTATTTATCCTCCCTAAGTTGCTCTTAATGGGGGGTGTTAGTATAAATAGGGTTATTTCATATCTAGTTAGCTAATCGCCCTTTCTACATTGAGATATTCACACTAGTTAAGTTTCCACTTAAGGAATTTTAGATTTTTTTCTCACTTCATATGGTTGAAACTCCCACACTCACCTCTTGAGACACCTATCTCATGCACACTTTACACACATTCTCAAACACTTGTCATATGATAAAACATGTGTTACACATTTGGAGGAGTAGCTAGTCATTCAATCCTATCTTCCCACCTCATCTACTTTGCCTATCTATGTAAGGCACTCATTGTACATTTTAGACACTCTCATATTATATGATAGACATGTTTTTGTCCTTATTTGTTCACTATTGGAGTTGTGTCATAGAATATCTTCTCTAACACATCTTGTGTCATCTTAATGGTATGTTTGTCTATTATTTTACATTGTGGATTTTGAATACTTTTTTGTATATTTTTTCTCTCTTGAAGTTATGTGAAAATAGTTATTATTGCTGCAAATTTCATTACTTGAAATATTTACTTCCTACATAGTTTGATATAAATAAATCAGGGGCTACTAAGTTCATCTTATGTATGAATATCATAGGAGATATGACTAACATAAATATTTGGTTGTACCAAAGTAAGTATGTTAAGTCTATGTCGTAGAAATTTAGCATGGTAAATAGAAAACTAGTGATTATTTGTATGTCAATGTTGACTAAGTTATCAAGTAGTGTTTATTTACAACTGATGAGATGGATGATATGTTTCATGTTCATTATGCTAGTACAATTGGTAGCTATATGTATGCTTTGGTCTACATCGAATCGAACATTTCCCCAACAATGGGGCTCTTGAGTTATTTCATAGATAATCTTGGCAAGGATCATTTGGCTATAGTGAAAATGATGTTTAGATTTTTTGGAGTACTAAAAATTACTATATTTTCTATCAAGTGTCTTTATCAACATGGAATTATTCATCCAAATCTTCATGAGCACATAATTTATCAACTAGATCTTCATTAATATAAACTTTGTCAATGCAACTTCATTAGCATTGTCACTTTATCAACCATTGGGAAAAAAAATGTCAACTAGGAGTGGGCAACTTCTACAAGGGAGATTGATAATTTGGTAGTTGATATATAAGGTTTTGCATACTCAAATTCAGAAGATCTTGATAAAAAGAGATCTATGATATTGCTATTAGGATTCAACTGTGTAGTTTCGAGTCAAACTCATTGACCCATGTTTCATGAGTAGTGGTTCAACAAGAACCCATCTCTCATGATATCAAATGGTCCACTTAGCACTCATTGCATCTAGGTG
>VDFB02382593.1:51227-108356 GCA_007258455.2 Sequoia sempervirens
TACAAGTGGCATTCCCATGTGCATAGAATTAGGAATTAATTGAATATTTAAAAATGGATTATAGGTTATGAATGAAAATTAAATATAAGTGTTTATTTAATTTTTGAGAGGAAAGGGAGGTAAGGTTATGTATGAATAATTATTTAAATAATTTTCCAAATACTAAACCTTAGGGATAGAATAGGAAATGATTTTGGATGGTGAAGAGGAATGAGGGGACTAATGAGGAATATTAATTAGATAATAAAATTATTAGTTCATTAATATGAGCATTAGAAATATGGATAATTGATCAAATGGAAATGATCAATTTTAGAAGAATAATTAGAAATTATCAAAGTGTCAATTTTAGGTGTCTATATATATACGTTATGAAAACCCTTTCAAAAAAAACCAACCTCAAAAGCATACCCAATTTATTATTCACTAATATTTAATGGTTACTCTTCAACTCTTCAATCCTATAGGAAAAATAGTAGCATAAACCTACAAGAAACAATCTATAATGCCTCCATCTCAAGCCCTCACTATATAGAATTAAGGAGGCCCCAAAACATAAAAAAGTAATACCATGAGCCCAAACAAGGTCCCAAATTACCATGGTAAGAATTATCATGACCCACTAGACAAGAGAGTGGTTTCCAAAATAGAGTCTAATACTATCCATAGATATATCCTAATATACAATCATAGGTCCAATTCATTTTCTTGCTTAAATTTTATCTCTATCAATAATGAACACATTGACATGTAGAAACACCTAAAAACCTTTGTACCTTAGTCCAATGACACATATACCTTCCTAGGACTCCCACTACATGGGTAAAGTTCTAGTCTAGAACTATTTATATCATCTTAAATTCCACCAACAACACTCAAATAAAGGATATATCTCAAGTCCTCTATTAAATAGTGTCAACAAACACATTATTTTACACACTTGAAAACTAAAATGCTACACAAATTTTCCTACCCTAATCACGTTAACTCATCAAATTCTTCACATCACAAAAATAAATAAAGCGATATAATTATCTCTACACAAATCCCAACTACACTGAAATAAACCAAACCTTTGAAATAAAAAACAAATTGTAGAGAGAAAATTTATAAATGAAACCATGTCTTTCTACCAATTCCATGTGCTCAATTTGTGATAAGTAAGATATGTTTTTGAATCCCCAAAAAGAAAATTCATCAATGTCTAATAGTTCAAACGTAAGGTCAAACAAAATAGTAGTAGATGTAAGCTTATCAAACTAAAGGAAGGTCCAACTAACAACCATTTCTATAGCAAAGGGAATATGTACAAGTAATTGATCATCTCTTATACTCCTTAAAATAATATCCTCAATTAACACCACAACTCAATACCTAAACATAAAGAGAATGAAAAAATTAGCAATGCATCTACTCGTCAAGAAATCCCTTAGAAATAATGTCTAGAACTCAAGACTCAAGAACATGAGAAGACAAGACATGAAAAAATAATGCTTATGAGTGGACCAAGAGTGGGGTATGAGATTGTTTTTCTAATGAAACATAAAATCTTAATTGGTCCATGATTAAGTCGTGTGTGATCTAGGTGCAGGATCCTTTATCTTTTAGCTAAAACCAAGCCAATACACTCATCACTACAAGACATCACCTCCAAAAAAAGTGAGAGATCTCCATTCTCACCCAAATCTAATATAGATGCACACCCATTCATCTCTTCCAACTAGACTCCAACTATAACTCTACAATAATTAGAATTTCACAAGGGAAAATAATCACATCACTCATCTAGCATATTACCACAAATCACCACCAAACATCCCACCATATAATCAATATAGAATATAAGAACTTACTATGATGTCATGATTTATATTATAATCACAACTCAACAAAAAAATATAAGAAAACTCCATGGAAATAGGTTTTCCAGATATTCAAAAAATATCATGAATATCATCCTTTACAAATTGATAGATCCACATCACTATTAGAGATTCCACTAAAAGTGATCAATAGCTACACAAGGAATTATGATAAACATATCCTAATTGAAGATCACCCATGGCCCTCACATAATCAAAGAGTGTAAATACAATACAATACTAGGAGATCTCAAAAGGCCAAGTAAAACCATAATCTCCAATAAAGAAAATACCGCCTACTATATAGCCCCACAAACTCCCATTAAACCATGATCCAATATCTCTCATGACACCATAGTCAATTGCTACATATTCCAAAGTACAACTATATTAGGTAATAAAAATAGTCATCTATCTATCTCTCTACAATGAACATAATAATGTACCATGATGACTGAAAAGGATAACCAAAAATATGCCACATATCTATCACATCAAACAATAAAATCCTACTACAACAAGACACCAATAAAATTTCAAAAAGTTGTAGGTATAGCTAACCCACATCTAATTTTTCCATACATGTATGTATATGTAACTAGCATAGACACGATGTCTAAAGTTGTTAGGAAGCATGGTCATTGCTCCAACTAAAAATAAGGGACCACAAAATTCACAATGTCACAATAACACAAAATACATATTCAACACTAGATAAGTAACATGCAAAACAAAAACAACTAGAGGAGATGTATACATTCTCTATGCCACCAATATTAGATCAAAACCTAGATCTAACATATTGCAAATTCACAATAGAACTATAGTTTAGGAATTGAACAAGCATCACCAAAGAAATTTTAAGTGACCAATCACACCTAAACACTCATACACCTAAGAAAGTAGAAAAATACTTCCTCAAACCATGCACAAAGTATGCATTCAAATCTCCAACTATATCCATATAAAAATATTTAGGATTTATAATTTGAATAACAATATCTTTATAGATATATAAAACCATAGATTTTGATTAACATGTAAAACCTATAAAAGCATACATTCAACTCTAAATTTATTGAGTATTCACAAACCCAAAAATATAAAAACTTCTAATCTACAATATGAAATAATAGTCATAAATATGCATAACCATAAATTTTTGAATAAAAATTACAAAACCCACATATCCAAATAGGATGAATTGTAACATGGAAGTACAATAATCTAAAAGGTCCAAAGTATTATCTAGAAAATTTAGGCCACTAGAAGACCAATTCCACAACCATCACCAACTACTTGCAAACAAAGGAACCAAGTTTTCTACGAGTTTCCACATAACCAAAAGACCAACTCTACAAATCCCATTCAAGTATGGGTTAATCATCTTGTAATCTTACATAACAAGGGGCTAAAACCATGAACCCAATATAAGAACTTGAGATGGTAGTCAAAATAACTAGTGCTTCCCATATGAATAAGAAACTAAAAGAAAGCGCCTAACATCAGCACTATTCCACTACAAATGACTGAGATAAATAAAAACAACCATCATTCTAGAGGGTACTCTTATATTGTCAAACAAGTGCTCCAAGTCACAACCATGCAACATGCAAACACATGAATAATTCTAATATCTTCTAACTTGACTATTTGAATCCCAAAGTTGGTTCCATGGAACCTCTCCATTATTTTACTTGTACTTGTCATAATATTACCTAAAAAAAATAAGTCAAATCCACTACAAAAATATGAAAAAACATTCAACCCACATGCAAGAACATGAAAACACACTCAACCTACATACATGAACATGCAACTACATACAACCCATATAACCACCCTAAATATTCTTGGCAATACAAGGGCAGACAACTGAGAGGGGGGGGTGAATCAATTGTCATATAAATTCAAAACTTATTCAACTTATTAACCTTATTCTATGATCTTATTATTAACCATGAAAACATAAATCATCAACACATCAAAAACACACATAACACCAAGATTTTTTTACGTGGAAACCCTGTTAGGGGAAAAACCACGGTGGAGGTTAGTCCACAAGATTATACCTTGTTAAAAGTATAATGAAACTGAAATATGGGGAATGCACATGCATTCAAGCACACTACCTAGAGCTCATTGCTCAATTACAAAGGAAGACACAGTTTCTTACAAAGAGATTCAAATTAAAGCCACCCAGATTTTGAATTGAGAAAATAGCATCTGCTAATGCCTGATTACAATTCCAATTAAGCACATGAACGCTTCTTCACTCTTCTTCACACTTCTTCACAATTCTTCACACTCTACTCTTCCTTCAAATGATTTAGAACATTATTCATGCACACACACAGAAGCACACCTTTCTCACCCTTAAATTCGAATAAAAATCGCTCTTATATATCCGCAACATGAAATTTCATCACTACAAGTCGGCCATAAAGAAATAATAAAATGAATATAAACTGTTGGCCCAAAACATTAAATATTATCAATGCAAATCAACCAAGGTCGGCCACAACTTAGTGAGGACCCAAATCAAAATCTCTAGCACGAAGACACTTCAATTAATTTCTCCTTGAAGATCCACAACATGCTACGAAAACTATGTCGACCAAGAACAAGAAAAACATGAACAGGCAAGAGAAAATCACCAACCATGATCACAACGATCAATGCAGATGTGCAACAAAGATAGAGCATGATCTAGAAACATCCACATGCATCAAAAATCACAAGAGAAGCATCCACAACAACTGAACTAACTAAAATAGCATCATCTTCAATCAGGAACACCAATTGAAGAAACAAAAAAACTGTTTGAATGAAAATATTCATAACTCAATCAAATCTTCATGCAGATCTCTGAAACTCGGCATGGATAAACTAGATACACTCAGCAACAAACCCTTTATTCCATAACCTCTGATCAACAACGTACAAAAATAACCACCATACTGAACTTCACTTCACCACTGACAAGCTAGAACTCATTTATTACAATTTTCTCAATATCCTCGACATATACAACTTCAAATACATTTATGCTAATAGTGTTGACATCAATGACAACCACATATCATCAACACAACCACAACATCCAACAAGTATAATAAAAAATGCAAGGAATATTATCGCATACATTTAGTAATTAAACTCAAACTAAAGCTCAACTGGTAAACATGTAGGCATTTCCACATTGATCATATGAGAAGAATATTATGCAAAATAATCTATAAAAAATTAGTAGCATTTTGACATTTAAGCAACACTTAGAAAGGAAAGAATGGGAGAAAAATAAAAAAGCGAGACAAGAACACAAGTGACAAAAAAATACCTAGGGAAAAATCTTTTGATAAAAAACCAACCCTTAAAGCATACTAAGTGTATTATTTTAACAATAATTAATGGTTACAATACATTCTCAAAGTCTAGTGCTCTATCAAGAGAAAGATTAGTTCAAAACTTTTTAATTTCCTAGAAGAAGACTAGTAACATAGCAATGTAAGAAACAATCTATAGTGCCTCTATGTCACACCCCATTATGCATTTACCTATTTACTATTACTATATTAGGGTCAATTATTCCATATGTGAATGTATTTGGATTTCTGATTGGATATATATATATATATATATGATTGCACTTTTTTTTATCAAAAAGAGTATGAATGAATGTTTATTTCATTTGATGTTAGATAATGGAATGGAAATCTAGAATGTATGGTTACTGAATTTGACATTCTAACTATGAAAAGTACAATGCCAATGTTTGTTTTGATGAATGGCTAAATACCATGAAAATATGTTAAGTTGGACGCAGATTCATAATCAATCCTCTACAAGTGAGGGGAAGTATCACTTAGGAGAAGAACTTAGTGAAGTAACCTATAATGAAACCTAATTGAGCTTACACACACACACACTCACTAATAGAATGGTTGAGTCAAGATATATTTTTGATATTTTGCAAGTTATCCTTTAGCGTGATGTGTTTGCATTAGGAAGGATCTTGATTTATGTTAGGATCATACTTGGATTATGTTTAGTGCTTGGTGCATGCGAGTACTTCTTTATATTGCTATACTTGATTGATGAGATGTACATACATTGAAAGTATATATATGTATACATATGCATTTCGACAATAGTCCATACACATGAATGAACACACACATGAGAGTACATAGGTAGACATACCTATGCACACTTATGGATATGTTGCTTATCGGCATAGTGATATGGAGATGACAATGTGACATGTATGTATATATATACATCACACATATATATACCTATCAATAAGATAGTAATTTTTTATGTATGTGATTGTGTAATCAAATGTATATATATATATATATATGTATGTATGTATGTATGTATGTATGTATGTATGTATGTATATATGTATGTATGTATATATATATATGAGATAAATACATATATACATATGTATACATGTATCAATATACACGTGTGTAATGACAAATGGAAATATCCATACAAATATGTTGACTTATGTATATGTATGTATACATGCATACAGGTACACACACACACACATATGTGTGTGTGTATACAAATGATATTGTATATGAAATGTTAATTTGATCTTATTTGAATATCAAATGTATACATATTTATTTTCCAAGGAATAATATATATATATATAGCATTGAATGCTATTTATTGATATATATATGTATATATATATGTATATATATATATATGTATATATATATGTATATATATATATATTATGCAAGTATTAAAGTTCAATTCATATAATATATGCTATGGTTGATGAAATGAGAAATACAATGCAATATGTAATAGCGCTTCAATGAATATTAAGTCGCATTTATAATTATAGATAAAGTGAGAAGGAAATACATGAGAATAAAGTATGTTGTGTAAAAGATAATGAAACCAAAATTAAAGTGAAATTCCTTTTATGATGCAATGTACCAAGTCAACAATATTATAAATGTTAAGAGGTTGAACCATTGTTAAGTGTCGTTTACCATGCCTTGACCAAGTCGATTGTATGATGTGAAACCAAATTTTGATAAAGCATTTCCTCTATTAAACCACGGGCTTAAGAATAGGGAATGTGTTGTAAACTTGGCACCATATTATGAATTCTCGAATTACTTTAGAAGTATTTTAAGCTTGGAAGTTGATTTTCTGTATAGAGCATGTGCTTAATGGATTTTTCAAACCTACTATGGAAAGCATATAACTGATTTGTTGTATAGTTTTAATGAGTAATCTCATAGGATTCCACCACCTTTTTACTAGTAACCTGAGTTGATTTTTTATGGATTAGAAGTGGCATACACTGAACCTTGTTTTTAGCCTTGGGAAGCTGGTTTTTGGGTATAAATATAGGGTGAACTCACCTCATTTGATACACTTTCATATGAAACATCACGCTGCTCCATTTTTGCTGTATATTTCATTAAGGGATTCTTAAGTTTTCTGAGAGCTATTGTGAGGAAGTTTTAGTGAGAATAGTTAAGAGAGGTTAGTTGCTAAGTTGATAATTAAGAGGAGGCCAAGCTAGGGATTCAAAGAGTTTATTGGATTAAGTGGTTAGTAGGCATGGAATTCTATTCTCTTTCTATTTAATCTTTAAATATGAAAGATTGTTTGCCTTGTATGATTATTTTGGAATTACTCGTGTTCTTGAAATAGAGTAATAGTCTATTTGCTTGTAAAAGAGGAAATATCTTGTTGATATAATTTCCATATAAATGTTTCTATTTACTCAATATTAAGGATTGATTTATTGATTTCTATACTATTACATACTAGGAATGACGAATTGAGAATAGCTTGTTAATTTATTTTATGAAAAGTTGTTTGTGGACTTGGAAAGCTTATAAGTTTTACCTAGGGTTAGGTTGTCCATTGAAGGGGGGGTAACTTATGCTTTTTCTTATGTTCACTTGGTAGAGATGCCATTGAGATTTGGGAGAAGGGAATAGGTCAAATATGAGGTTAATGTTTACCTATTGAAGGTTTACCTATGCATAGATATATTGGTCTAAAGTTAGAATGAGCGAGGGTAGTGTATTTGAATAGGATGAATGTCACTTGAAGTACTAAGTGAGAATACTTTGGCCAAAGTAGTGTGTTTTACTTGCCTCCATTGTCAGTTCATCGTGTACCTTTTTATGCATTTTAGATCAGGATTGTAAGGACTACCAGTTCTAGATATGTAGGGAACAACACTAAGCTCGTTAAGGTTAAAGTGATGAGGTTTCTTCACCAATCTCTTCATCATAGAGTAGTACTACCTATCTAATGATAGGTGTGCAGTGGATGGCATATGATTTTGTGGTTGGCGGAAAAGCGCTTGAATGATGCTTCTCCTCCTCAGTTGGTGATCAATTTTTGAAGATTCCTGGACCATCTGTATCTATTGCTTTGAAGCTCGGTTGAGCTATGTATGTAATTGTTTAAAATCTTGGAAATATTGTAACATGTTGATTATTGTATTGAAAATGAAATCAATGAATGAAATTTGTTGTCAATTATGCTCATTCTTTCTCTCTTTGGAAAAGAAAAAAATTATTGCAATGGTTTGAGACATAGTTTATTTACTTGAAAGTGAAAACTAGAAAATTTACTTGTGTGAACAATTGGAATGTTACACTCTATCTCAAGCCATCAATATATAAATTTAAATAATCCAAAAAATCCACCAAAAGGGAATACCATAAGCCCAAAAAAGGTTTCAAAATACCATGGCAAGAATTCTCATGACTCACTACAAGAGAGTGACCTCCAAAATAGAATGAGATTCCTCAAAAATCATATTTAACTTCCACCATTCAAGTTGACATATGTAACTCCCAAGAACTTCTCATGAAGCACTAATTATATCTTATACCCACTAATAATTGAAGTTTCTCTTACAAGTCTAGTATGTAAACCCATCATTATTGTCTCATTACAACAATACTTCCATGTTCTTAGAGAATAATAAAATAATTACATATATTTCCACCCTCACTTGAACATCCTATTTCCCACTCCTCGATCCCTAAAGATACATAATTATCCATCTACATACAATTAAGTTTTAATAGACCTTAAGAGTTTTATGGTGAACATCGCACCTAATCCTAGCATTGAAATAATAAATTCACCTATAATAAATATATGAAAATATCTCATCTAAATATCCAATTCGATATTTATAGAAGAATCTAGATTGTTCCCAATTTCCATAAGTCAAATTTTGCATTCAAATGAAGAAAAACTCATTTTATGATGTTACTCACATTCACTACTTCGGCAAATATAGCCAAAATTTTAAAAATAAAAATTTCAAACATTTAAAAAAATAAAAAAATAAGTCCACAACTCTTGGATATCTCCTACACATCATACACAAAGTGAAAAATCACATAGACAATATATATGAGTTATTCACAAGGGGTTCTAAATCACACTTGACTTAGATGATAGGGTATCACTAGTTTGGGAATAATTATGTCTCAATTTCTACACAATATAGAGTAAGATGGTCTAATCACATCCATGTCACCACTCTAACAAAATGTATCCTATTATCTTATACCTATCACTTGTACACTTAATGCACACATCAAACATATCATTGAAGAATCTAGTTCAAGCAATATCAATAAAACCAAGGAGTTCACACACACATGAAACATGCCACATCTATGATAATATAAATCATGCATTGAATGCATCTAAATGAATTACATAAAATACACCTCATGAAATAAATGATTCTCAATCATACTAAAATTAAGATAGACACAAGAACATGATTGATCAATACCTAGTCCATGACAATTATGTATAACAATGTCATCATCTAAAATATGACAATCAATAAGGATCTAATAGCATAATTCTAGCATTTCCTTGGGAATTTTTAAATTCCCCTCCCACTCACATCTAAAACCCTTCTATTGTTGTTTTGAATGAATCTCTAGAGTGTTGAGAAAATGTGTCTCAACCTTGCAATTATATACGATTTATTATTGATAGGATGCATGTTGGTATGTGGTGACTGATCATGCAAATACTGTACACTCGTAGCAAGACGTGGGGTTTGGGGCATTGCCCCAATTTTTTTTTTTGTTGACACATCAAGGTTTTTTCCCGCTGACACATCAAGGTTTTTTCCCATTGACACGTCAAGGTTTTTTTTCTACTGACACGTTAAGGTTTTTTCGTTAACACGTCAAATGAAAAATGACATTGTAAAACCCTAATTCTAGAAGGTTCCAAAAATATTGTTATAAGTGGTTGGGATGTATGTTGATGAGGGTGTATTCTGAGACTTTGATAGTGGTTGTGTTGTCTCTTGATCTCTGGTGGTGATACTCCTGTGAGAAGCTTGCTCTACAAGTATATTGTAATCTTTTGATTTTTGAATATTATATTGAGCAAATTTTGGAGTGTGGGTTTTTTTCTCCCGAAAGGGTTTTCCCCACGTAAATCTTTGTGTTGTGGTATGCATGACATTTGTGCTTATTTTTGTTTAAGTTTTTGTAACTGTTAAAAATTTGTAAAATTTTGAATTTTTCTCCTCTCAAGATTACTGTAGGAAGTTGTTCCACTACCTTAACTTCCTTACAAGTGGTATCAGAGCTTGATCACCTTTGGTTTCAACTATGGGTTGTTGGGTTTTTTGAACTAATCTAGATTTGAGTGGGAGCTTTTGAAAAAGACACTTCATGATATTGTTACAAGAATTTTTAGATGGTAAGTTCATCAGTGAGAATAGAGGTAAATAAATTTTTTAGAAATAATTTTGAGATGTGGAAGCTAAAGACGAAGTATCTATTTATAGATTGAGATCTGTGGGATGTTGTTGATGAGAATGATTCAAGGCCTACAAATCCTACTCAAGTTGTTCAATATGATGTTATGGACCATAAAGCTAAGGGTCTAACCATATTGTGCTTGGAAAAATCTATTTTAATTAATGTCCATGAAGAGACCTCTGCACAAAAACTATAGAAGCTTGGTGAGATGTATCAGGCCAAATCTTTAGTGAACAATATCTTCTTGTGGAAGAAGTTGTATTTCTTGAGAATGGAAGAGGTTGGATGAATCAAAGACCACCTAGAAGCATTCAATATGTTGGTGGTTCAATTGGCATCATTTGGTGTCAAAATAGATAAGAAGGAGAAATGTTAGATCTTGCTTTTTTCTTTGTCTAATTCATGAGATTTTCTTGTTATGGCTATTAGGAGTACTTCTGTTATATTGAAGACTGGAGATGTGGTGGGTTCTTTTCTTTCTGAAGAGATGAGGAGAAAGGTATCCATCATTTCCAAGGAGGCCCTAAATGTTTGTGGAAGACCTAAGGAAAAAGGAAAGAAGAACGAGAAGCATGAAAAATCCAAGTCCAAGGGGAGATCTAAATCTCCTGGAAAGTCCAAAGTTATTTGTTGGAACTGTGGTAAGCCTAGGCATGTTCGTAAGGAATGTAAAGAAGAAAAAGAAGAAATTTGATTTTGATTCTGAGTCTAAGAAGGAAGATGGTGACACATTCATTACAACTTTGGCAACTCATGCAGGTAATGATGCATGGTTAATTGACTCAGATGCATCTTTTCATATGACCTTTAATAGAGATTGGTTTTGTGAATATGAAGAATTTGATGGAGGTAAGGTGTACTTGGGTGGTGATTCTCATTTAGACATTGTTGGTCATGGTAAAGTTAAAATCAAGTTTCCTGATGGTAGAATAAAAAGGATTAATGGTGTGTTGCATATCCCTGGATTAGCATAAATTTTTTTATTTGTGAGCAAACTAATAGATGTGGGTGTGCAAGTAGTATTTTCTGATGCAGGATGCAAGATGGTTAGAGGTGTTATGGTGATTGCTAGAGGTGTCGGATATGGGACAATGTATAAGCTTGATGCATGCACTATTGAGTGCAATAGTACTTCTATGAAAAAAAAAGTTTGTTGAAGTGAGGGTTTCACCTTCAACAAATGGTCATGGCTTTTGGGTATCCAAGGGTGCTCTTTCTTTTGAGACAAAGTTACCTACAAAGAAAACTATATTATGACACTAGTGACTTGGCCACATTGGAGAAAAGGGTCTGAGGACCTTGAAAAATAAAAAAACTTGTTGAAGGTTTGTCTGATTGTAATCTTGAATTTAATTTCTATGAGCATTGCATTTATGGAAAATAAAACCGTGTTCAATTTTACTTGAGTTCTCATAAATCTTGTGGTGTATTGGATCTTATTCATTTTGATGTATTTGGTCCTATAGATGTTCCTTCAATTGGTAAATCCACATATTATGTTTCATTTATTTATGATTATAGTAGAAGGACATGGGTATATTTTGTAAGGAATAAATATAAATTTTTCAGTCGATTTAAAGAACTTAAAGCAATGGTTGAGTTGTAGACTAGAAAGAAAATAAAATGTTTGAGGACTAATAATGGTGGTGAATTTTTCTCTAATGATTTTGATAGATTTTGTAAAAAAATTGGTATTCATAGACAAAAGACAACTCTGTATTCTCCACAACAAAATGGAGTTGCAAAAATAGTGAACAAGACATTGATGGAGAAGGCTAGGAGTATGTTGAGTGGTGCTAGCCTAGAACAAAGGTTTTGGGTTGAAGCTGTTGCCACTACCTGTTACCTGATTAACAGGTCTCCTACATCAACTCTTGTTGATAAGACGCCTATAGAGGCATGGTCGGGTCACAAGCCTTCATTAATACATCTTATTGCTTTTGGTTGTGAGGCATATGTGCATGTGCCAAAGGAGAAGTGAAAAAATTTGGAGAACAAGGCTGTGAAATGTACCTTCATCAAATATAGTTATGGTGTGAAAGCACACAAGCTTTGGGATCTTGTTGCACAGAAGGTAATACATAGTAGAAGTGTTTTTTTGAGAAACTAAGCCTTCTTCTATTACATTGCAGCTAGAACTAAGTAAATAGGAAGATGTGATTCAATTTCCTTCTACATATGAGAAAGTTGAATCAAGGGCTAAGGATAAACAAGAAGTTGAGGAGAGCTCATCTAGCTCTAGATCTTTAGAAGAGGAGGAAGAACCTCCAATTCAGCTTTTTCGTAGGTCTACAAGGCATAGACAACCACCTGAAAGGTATTCACCTGATGATTGGAGATGTATTTTTTCTTTGAATACTAACATGGATGAACCCAGATCTATAGAAGAGACACTAGGTATGAATGATGCATAATCCTGGAAGATTGCTATGGATGAAGAAATAACATTTTTGAAAGAGAATGATACATGGGATCTTGTACCATTTCCTGAAGGACGAAAACCTATTGGTTGTAAATGGGTATTCAATAAAATGATTGGTTTAGATGGAGGTATTGAGAATTACAAAGCAAGGTTGGTTGTGAAGGGTTACTCTCAAGTTGAGGGTGTTGATTATGGTGAGATATTTTCTCTTATTGCAAAAATGACATCCATTAGATTTTTTCTTTCTATTGCTGTTGCTTATGATTTAGAGGTTGAGCAAATGGATATGAAAACTGCTTTCCTTCATGGTGATTTGGAGGAGGATATTTATATGACACATCCAAAGCACTACGTGGTGAAAGGTAAAAGTAAGCTGGTTTGCAAATTGAAGAAATCTTTGTATGGCTTAAAACAAAGTCCTAGGATGTGGTACCATAAATTTGATACATATGTGTTGAGTTTTGGATTTGAGCGTTCTAAATCAAATCATTGTGTTTATTATAAAACTGATGGTGATCGTTTCTTGTTTATTGCATTATATGTTGATGAAATCTTATTTATTGGTAGAGGGAAAGGTATGATTTCAGAACTAAAATCTCAACTTGTTGCTAAATTTGAAATGAAAGATCTTGGTGCAACTAAACAAATTCTTGGGATGAAAATTGAAAGAGATAGAGTGAAAAAAAAGCTATGGCATGGCCAAAGCAAGTATGTCAACTCAATTTTATAGAGGTTTGATATGCAAAATTGTAGAGCATTATGTGTTCCTATTTCAGTTGGAACAAAGTTATCTATTTCAGATTCTCCAACATCTCCATTAGAGATGGAAGGCATGAGCAGAGTGCCTTACCAGAGTGCAATTGGAAGTTTGATGTATGTTATGGTTTGTACTAGACTAGACATTTCTCAAGCAGTGGGAGTTCTTTCCAGATATATGTGGGGTACCTCACATTATTCCTTATGTTATCATAGTAATATGAATGAAGATGATATTTCCCTTAATATTCATGGTTATGTGGATTCAAACTAGGAAGATGATGTTGATAGAAGAAAATCCACTAGTGCTTATGCTTTTACTTTATTTGGTGGTGTAATTAGTTGGATGAGTAAGCAACAGGTTGTGGTTTCTTTATCCACTACTGAAGTAGAGTATATGGTAGTTACTCATGCTTGTAAGGAAGCCATTTGGCTTAAGAGACTGTGTTTAGATATTTGAATAAAACAAGGTGGAATGACAATTTATTGTGATAGTCAGAGTGCAATATGTATAGCCAAGAACTCGACATTTCATGCCAAGAGCAAGCACATTGATGTATAGTATCATTTTGTTAGAGATATGGTTGAAGATGGCAGGGTGAATGGTGTAAGGGCACTTGATTATTTTTGTAAATAGGGGTCTAATGTGACTTTTTCATGATGTTGAATCATTTTTTTATGTAATAAGGTCTATTTAGACCATGTGTGATGTTTTAAGTCATGTGGGGTCAGTTTGGAGTCAAGTTGTCATGTTTTACAAAAAAATGCAAATTTGCTCAAGCAACATTTGCATTTTTTCCTTTTGTGGAAGTTGAATGGTCAAGTTATTTGAAAAGTAGTTGGAACCGTTGCTTTCTAGTTGGAAAAAATTTAAATATTACCTTGTGTGATCGAGGTGACTCTCTGGAGACATTTTGGTGATCAAGCAATAAATAATAACTCTATTTTTTATGTTTTCTATTGTGTTTTTGCTGCTACAACAGATTGTATGGCTCCGTACTGTCTACAAATGATATAATTTGCATTGGAATTGTTGAAGGGATGTATTAGCTATCTTTTGGTTTTGGTTTCATCATTTTTCATTGAGATTGGAGTGAGTTTGAAGCAAATTACTAAGAGCAGCTAGAAAACCCTAGTTTTGAGGGTTTGAGAGTAAAATCATGAAGTAGGGAACCATTCCACCAATATAAAATTATGAGAATCGGTGGAATGAAAGTAGTTAGGATGTTTCTAATGTTGGTAGGGTTTCTAGGAGTAGGGGATGGAGTTAGGGCTTAATTTGATCAATCCCTAGCCTAATATCTCTATGTATTAGGCTTAGGAGGATAGGTAGTCATAGGGTTTTGTGAATAGAAGAGTTGGTGATGATTCTAGTTGATAAAATATGCATATTTAGACCCCATGTGACATGATTGAAGCCCTAGAGTGAAGTTTTGTGATTGTGAGAGAATCTTGAAGTTGCTTTGGAAAACAAGCCTAATTTGACCTAGTTCCAACGCAACAGTCAATTTTGGAGGGTGTTGTTACAAAACAACCATATTAAAAAAAATGATATGTCTTTAAGTGGCATAAAGGGTATTCTAAATGGTGTTTTTTTGGGGGTATTGGGTCTTCTTTGAAACATATGATGGAAAAACCCTATTCCAAGTGCTACTAGCAAAATTGAAGGTTTGGGAGAAAAGGACCAAGTTAGGGTTTCTAAGTTGCAAAGTTTGATTGATTTGTGATTTTCTTGATACCTCCACTATGATCTACATAAAATTGGTATTAGAGCATAGGTTTTGGTCAATAAGTGGGAAAATTTGAAGTTTGAAGGAAATAAAGATGCCTCCTAAAAAGAACCCAATGACCAAAGAAGTGAGAGAGTTAAATGAAAAGCATGTCAAGGAGTTGAGATAGGTAAAGGAGTCTCAAGAAGCTATCCTAGCAAGAATTGCAACATTGAAGTCAAATCGAAAGAGATGTGTGGTCACTGGAGACCAGAGTGATGAAGAGGAAGAGGGTGAGAATGAAAACCCTCAAGGAGGAATCCAAGGAGATGATGAGTTGGACCCTAATGAGTTGAGAATGGATAAGTTGTTGAAGGCTTTCAAGGGAGATACTCCTGAGGTGAAGATGGAATTTCCCATGTACAGTGGGAAGATGGGTAGTGAAGAGGTGCTAGATCGGGTTGATGCACTAGATAAATATTTTGAGTTCAAGGAGCTAGAAGATTAACAAAAGGTGAAATTTTACAAAAAAAAGTTGAAAGGCCCTACCATAACTTGGTGGAATTATGTGTAGGAAGAGATAATGAAAGAGGGAAAATCAAAAATCAATTCTTGGGACATAATAGTGTCTAAAATCAAGGGTCAATTTTTTCCCGGTGACTATGCAATTCAAATATTTAGAAGGCTTCAAAATCTCAGACAAAAGGAGATGGATTTCATGGCTTACATAGAGGAGTTTCATAAGTTAAGTATTAGAGCAGATCATGTTGAGGATGAGGTTGAAAAAGTAGCAAGATACCTAAATAGATTGAGGTTCCAAACACAAGATGAGATGAGTTTTACCACCCCTAGGATGGTGGACGAATGCTTCCAATTGGTAGTCAAGGCAGAAGAGAAGTTAAAAAGAAGGAAGGAGAAGCAAGGTAGAGGTAGAGGAAATAACTTCATAGGTAGAGGAACACTTGGAGGAAGAGGAAAATCTCAAAATCCACAAGGAGAGACAAGTAGTAATCAAGAACAAGGCTCAGAATCAAGAGGTGGTTTCAGAGGTAGGAGATCAAATAGTAGAGGCAGATTTGGAGGACAAGGTAGAGGATCAAATACATTCTTAGGAAGATATTATCAATATAATTAATTTGGCCATCAAGCATGGAAATGTCTAGATAAATAACCTTCTACTTCACATGGTGGTGAAAGGAGAACACAATTGGTGCAAGAAGAAGATTGTGAGAGTGTCAACTCTCCATATTAGCATGTTGCTCTAGAAATTGGAGAATCTCTAATGATGAGGAGAACATTACTCAAAGTCCCTGTGGTGAAGGAGCCTCCACAAAGAAAATCTTTGTTTAGAACCACTTGCAAATCTCAAGGTAAGGTTTGTAAAGTTTATGATTCCGGTTCTACAAATAATCTAGTTTCCTTAGAGATGGTAGATAAATTGAAGATGAAAATAATTCCACACCCCACTCCCTACAAGGTCTCCTGGTTGAATAAGGGGCAACAGGTCCTAGTTAATGAGCAAACATGGGTTGAATTCAATATTGGAGGGTATAAAAACAAGATATTGTGTGACATCATCCCAATGGATGTTGGTCATCTACTTTTAGGAAGACCCTGGAAGTATGACAAAAAAGCTAAACATGATGGGCAGAAAAATACCTATGTGATAGAAAAGGATAGGATCTCATTCACCCTTACTCCTTTGCAAGATGATAATCTAGATACACAAGTTGTGTCTAGTGTAATGTTGGTTGGGGAAAACGATTTCTTGAAACCATGAAAGAAGAGGGTGGACAAGGTTATGCCATTGTAATTAGATCTAAATCTATCATGATAATAGCAAAGGTGGAAAATGTGCCTAAAGAGGTCCAAGACTTGTTGAACAAGTACCAAGACATTGTTGTAGATGAGATCCCTAGTTCTTTTCCACCAATAAGAGATGTGAGCCACCACATATAATTTATACCAAGGGAAAACCTACCTAATAAAGCTGCATATAAAATGACTCCTCAATAGAATGAAGAGATTAGGAAACAAATTCAAGAATTACTTGACAAAGGCCTCATAAGGGAGAGTCTAAGCCCATGTGTTGTCCCCACTGTTTTGGCACCAAAGAAAGGGGGAGATTGGGAAATGTGCACCGACTCAAGGGAAATTAACAAGATAACCATAAGGTATTGGTTCCCCATACCAATAATGGAGGATTTGATGGATTGTTTAGGAGGGGCTTGTTATTTTTCAAAGATTGACCTCAAAAGTGGTTACCGCCAAATTAGAATTAGAGAGGGGGATGAGTGGAAAACTGCCTTCAAAACTAATGGGGGGTTATATTAATGGCTTGTCATGCCATTTAGGATTTCAAATACACCAAACACTTTTATGAGATTAATGAATGAAGTTTTGAAACCCTTCATAGGTGAGTTTGTGGTTGTCTACTTGGATGATATTCTTGTGTTTAGTAAGACTAAAGAGGAACACTTGCAACATTGAGACATGGTTTTGAAGAGGTTGAATGAAAAAATGTTGATGATCAATTTGAAGAAGTTTGAATTCATGAAGGAGGAGTTGGTCTATGGTGCAGGAGCACCTAAGGAACAACTGTCAATAAGGAACAACTGACAATTTCTTAAGTAAAGAAGAAACCTAGAGGGTAAATTTTGGTTTTGTTTTTCATAAGGTCATGTTGAACATTGTGTTGGGTGCTTAGGGATGTTTTTGATCTGTTGGAAAGAAGTTGACAAGAGTTACTTAGTTTTTGAACATCATTTTGGCTAAGTTGTCAAAAGTTGCCTAGGTTTGCAAAACACAGTGGGTATTATAACTTTTGTTATAAGGTCAACAAGATGTTCGACCAAAGGTTCTCAACTATTTTTGGAGCCTATATAAGGGATGAATCGACCCTGGAGCAGGGTTGGAAGTTTCAATGTTTTGGTGAAATCTTGAAAATTTGAAGAAAGCAGTGTTCTGTGCAAAAATTCCTATCTTTTGCATTTTGATTGAGTTCAAATGGATTAGTTTAGCTACTATTTGGATTGTAGAATGTAGGGTTGGTTGTTTAAAATCATTGTGTAGGATTTTATAGATTCTTTGTTTAGTTTACAAGCATTTATTGTAAATAGTTTAACTCTGCCATGTTTCTGGTTTGAACCAGACTGTTTTTGTGAAATGGTGTGCTAGAGCACTTTTCCACCGTACAAACCATACAACCTTTTGGAAATAGTGCCTAAGCACCATGCTTGTACATATGGTAGTTTCTAGGGTTTTTTTGAGTGCAGGAGTTGCAAGAAATGTCTTGCCCTAGGCGAGCCAGGCAGGGTCCGACTAGGGAAGACTAGGAGTAAAAGACAAATAACTTGTAGGGGAATTAAGATATTGAAGAAATTCCTTTCTGTGAAATTTTGTTCAGGGTCCTGGAAATGCATGGTAGTCAGGAGGGGGTTATTTCAAGTCATTTGGTGGGAGAACTTTTTGATAGTCTGAAATCAGCCTGGGGAAGCTTGCAAACCCTAGTTCTTGGGTCAAATTTGTGATTGGGAAGTGTACGGCCTATACAGGCTCAAAAACTCAAGAATATTTTAGGTGTTGGTATGGGAATCACAAACCCCAAATGAAAAATTTAGGTCTTTTGGTGGGTTTTGAAGAAAATTGTATTTTTCTCTGTTAAGAGGCCTAATTGGGGCTCTAGGCTTGTAGCCCTTCCTAACCCTAGAAGAAGGTTTAAGGGAAGCGATGGTTAAGTGAAGTCTTGTGATGGCATAAGAACCCTAGAAAGCTACCCTTGAAGCTTTTACAACATACTTACACCTCTGCAAGTTGTCTAATTGAATGTTGAGAGAAATTGGCCTTTAGGAGGAATTAAGGGTCAAGGAGAGAAAGTGGCAAGCACCAAGAATGGCTTGGTAGCATGGAGCAATATTGGTAGAGGGGTTGGCCAGTAAAACCAGGGGTGCCTATACCTATGATAGGACCTAAAGGTTATGGTGAAGGAGTCACCTAGAAGTTCTTGAGAGCAAGGACCTGAGCATGGGACTGTGAGAGTCCCATCCAACCCTTCCCTATCAGTCTATCTTGGTTTTGTGATCTCAAAAGGTACTTTGAAGATGGACCCCAACAAGGTGGAAGCAATTCTTAATTGGCCTACTCCTACATCAATTAGTGAGGTGAGAAGTTTCCACGACCTAGCTATATTTTACAAAATAATTGTGAAGAATTTCAGTCATATTTGCTCTCCAATCATTGATGCATAGCAACCTATCTTAGCATTACTAGACTTTAACAAGGTGTTCACAATTGAATGTGATGCAAGTGGGTATGCAATTGGAGCAGCATTGAGCCAAGAGGGTGGGCCTATTGCATTTTTTAGTGAGAAGCTTAATGAGGAAAATAAAAAGTATTCCTCTTATGACTTGGAGTTGTATGCCATGGTGCAATAATTGAAGAAGTGGAGACACTATCTCCTTCCTAAAGATTTTTTTTTTCTTACTAATAATCATGCTTTGCAGTTCTTCAAAACCAAGATAAACTCAGCCACAGACATGTGAAGTGGGTGGAGTACCTACAAAGCTACAATTTCACCATAAAACACAAAAAGGGGTAGTCAAACAAGGTGGTAGATGCTTTGAGCAGAAGACAAATGTTGCTTCAAGAAGTGCAACTCCAAAGTGTGGGAATTGATGCTTTGAAAGGTATGTATGAAGGGGATGATGATTTCAAAGATATCTATGCTTCTTGTAATCAATTTGATGGAATTTTTCATGAAGATAATTTTGATTTCTTGATTCAAGAAGGGTTATTGTTTAAGGGTTCTCAGTTATGTATTCCCAAATGCTCTATGAGGACTAACTTGATTAAAGAGAAGCATTGTGGCAACTTAGGGGGTCATTTTGGGGTTGATAAAACTTTGGAGCAGGTAAGAAGGTATTACTATTGACCAGAGATGCAAAGTGATATTAGAATTTTTTTTGAAAAGTGTATTGTTTATCAAAAAGCCAAGGGTTGTAGTACAAATGCAGGTCTTTATCAACCATTTCCAATCCCAAATAGGCCATGTGAATCCATCAACATGGATTTTGTGTTGGGGTTTCCCAAAACTCAAAGAGGATTTGATAGTGTGTTTGTTGTTGTAGACCGGTTTAGCAAAATGGAACATTTTAAACCATATAAAAGCAAAAATGATGCCTCATACATTGTAGGGTTGTTTTTCAAGGAGGTGGTCAGGAGTCATGGACTACCATTGACAATTTTTTCTGATAGAGACAATAAGTTTGTGGGTCACTTTTGGAGAACCCTTTGGAAGAAGTTGGGAACAAACTTGACCTTTAGCTCTGCCTATCATCCCCAAATAGATGGGAAAACTAAAGTTGTCAATAGAAACCTTGGGAATCTCCTTAGATGCTTGACAAAAGAACATTCAACCCAATGGGATTTGATATACCCCAAGCTGAGTTTGCATATAATTACTCTGTGAACAGAAGTGTTGGGAAAATTTCATTTGAGATTGTGTATGGATTGAAGCCTAGGGGAGTGTTTGAACTCAAAAATTTGAGTGGTATGGAGAGGAGTGTTGAAGGAGAATAGTTTGCAGTGGCCATAAAAGATATACATCAGAAAATTAAGGAGAACCTTCAAAAGAGTGTGGATAAATACAAGCAACATGCAGATTTGAAAAGGAGAGAGGTTCATTTCAAAATGGGGGACTTGGTATTGGATCATTTGAGGAAAGAAAGGCTACCAAAAGGAAAGTATTCAAAGCTGTAGATGAAAAATATTGGGCCATGTAGGGTGGTCCACAAGTTTGGAGCAAATTCCTATGAGATAGAACTCCCTCCTGGAGTGGCTATCTCTCTAATTTTTAATGTTTCTAACCTATATCCTTTTAAAGGATTTGTGATTGCAAGTACAGGTGTAGGTACATCAAAGGTTCCAAATGAAGACTGGGCCAAGGATTTACCACCAAGTCAACCATTGAAGCTTGAATGTATCTTGGACACACAGGAAGCCAAAAGAACAAGGCACAAGGTGTATAATGAGTACCTAGTGAAGTGGCAAGGCCTTCCAATGGATGATTCCACCTAGATGACATAGGAAGATATAAAGAAGCATGGATCCACAATTCAAGATCTGATCTCAAGTGGAACTTGAGATTTTGTTCTCCCCGAGTGTATTGTGCAGGGGCACATGAGTCTTTTTGTAAACAAGGGTTTAATGTGATTTTTTCATGATTTTGAGTCATTTTTTTATGTAATAAGGTCTATTTAAACCATGTGATGTTTTAAGTCATGTGGGGTCGATTTGGAGTCAAGTTGTCATGTTTTGCAAAAAGTTGCAAAGTTGCTCAAGCAACATTTGCATTTTTGCCTTTTGTGGAAGTCGAACAGTCAAGTTATTTGAAAAGTAGTTGGAACCATTGGTTTTTGGTTGGGAAACATTTAAATATTTCCTTTTGTGGTCGAGGAAACTCTCTGAAGACATTTTGGTGATCAAGCAATAAAGAATAACTCTGTTTTATGTGTTTTCTATTGTGTTTTTACTGCTACAACAAGTTGTACGGCCTTTTACTGTCTATAAATGATATAATTTTCATTGGAATTGTTGAAGGGATATATTAGCTATCTTTTGGTTTTGATTCAATCATTTTTCATTGAGATTGGAGTGAGTTTGAAGCAAATTACTTAGAGCAGCTAGAAAACCCTAGTTTTGAGGGTTTGAGAGTAAAAACATGAAGTAGGGAACCATTCCACTAGAAGAAAATTATGAGAATTGGTAGAATGGAAGTAGTTATGATTTTTTAATGTTGGTAGGGTTTTTGGGAGCAGGGGATGGAGTTATGGCTGAATTTGATCAAGCCCTAGCCTAAGATCTCTATGTATTAGGTTTAGGAGGATAGGTAGTCATAGGGTTTTGTGAATAGAAGAGTTGGCGATGATTCCAATTGATAAAATCTGCATATTTAGATCCCATGTGACATGATTGAAGCCATGGACTGAAATTTTGTGATTGGGAGAGAATATATCTTGAAGTTGCTTTGAAAAACAAGCCTAGTTTGGCCTAGTTCCAGTGTAGCAGCCAATTTTGGAGGGTGTTGTTACAAAACAACCATATTTACAAATTTGATGTCTTTAAGTGGCATAAAGGGTATTCTAAATGGTGTTCTATTTTTGGGTATTGAGTATTCTCTGAAAGATATTATGAAAAAACCCTGTTCCAAGTGCTACTAGTAGAATTGAAGGTTTTGGGAGAAAAGGACCAAGTTAGGGTTTCTAAGTTGCAAAGTTTGATTTATTTGTGATTTTCTTGATACCTCCACTCTGCTCTGCATCAATGAATCTGGTTAAGGTAGAGACTTTGATGATTTTTTTTTATTCTTTAACTAATCTTGTGAGCACAAAGAAGTTTAGATGGTATTCAGAGACTATGGGCCTTTCGACCCCTAGCAATTAAAGAGACGATGGTTACACCCTCACATTTTTCTTTTAAGGTGTTCGACAAGTGGAATATTTTTTGTGAAAATGTGTCTCAACCTTGCAATTATATATGATTTATTGTTGATAGGATGTATGTTGGTATGTGGCGACTGATCATGCAAATACTATACACTCGTAGCAAGATGTAGGGTTTGGGGTATCGCCTCAATTTTTTTTCGCTAACACATCAAGGTTTTTTCCCATTGACATGTCAAGGATTTTTTATGTTGACATGTCAAGGTTTTTTCGTTAACACATCAATGGAAAATGACCTTGTAAAATGCTAATTCTAGAAGGTTCCAAAAAGCTTTTTATAAGCGGCTGGGATGTATGTAGACGAGGGGTATTATGAGAATATGATAGTAGTCGTGTTGTCTCTTGATCTTTGGTGGTGATACTCATGTGAGAAGCTTGCTCTGCAATTATATTGTAATCTTTTGATTTTTGAATAATATATTGAGCGGATTTTGGAGTGTGGGGTTTTTCTCCCGAAAGGGTTTTCCCCACGTAAATCTTTGTGTTGTGGTATGCATGATATTTGTGTTTATGTCTATTTAATTTTTTGTAACTATTAAAGATCTATAAATTTTTGCATTTTTCTCCTCTCAAGATTAGTTTAGGAAATTGTTCTTCTACCTTAACTTCCTTACATAGAGAATGCAATATTTTTTATGACATTCACACTATTGGAAAGTTGTTTCCTAGTAATGCTACTTCCTACATTGTTTCCACAAGATCTTAATTTGGCTCAAACAACCATGTTTTTGGTGGCATCATTAATAATAAAATTTGTGTCTTCTACTAGTAATGTTTCACTGAGTGTGGATGTGAATGGGGTAGTTTGTGGGATGTTTTTTATGGACATGGCTAGCACAGGGGCTCTTATTGATTCTATGTGCCTTCCTTAACATAGTAAAGTTTGAGTCTGTATTCATAGTCATCCCTTGTCATGTTCTATGATAAAGATGTGTTTGAAAATGAATATTATAATACCTTTTAAAGTTTTATTTATATAATTAATCACTTCTAGCTTTCTCTTCCAAACCTATATAAGTGGGATTTGGAGTCTTCAAGGCCTCTCACTAATGGCACAATCAAGCTTTCCTTCTACTAGGGTTTTCTTTATCACATGATTTCAAATTCTTGAGGAAATGGAATTGGTGTTGGATGGTTGGGTGTGGATGTGGGGTGATCATTCCCTCTCTTCAAAACTATGGTTCCCTTCTTTCAACCGTATGACTATCTCTCAAAATTATACCAATTTGAGTGACCTTCCTTAATATCCCCTTCCAATCTTAGGAAGATTCCTACTTTGAGGATATTGATAACACTATAGGTCATTTTCTTAAGGTGGATTCATCCACATCCAACATCAGTCACTCTACCTTTGGTTATATTTTGGTGGATATGCACATTTCTAATTAACTTCATGGGGATGTTTCTTTGATGGTTGAGGATAGGAAGTGGATTTAATTGATCGTTCATTTGATCTTATCATTTTTATGTAAATGATTATTTTCTACTATACATCTTGATTCTAATTGTTCCTATTCTTGATGAAAAATTATGGCTTGACTATTTAGTGGCATAATGCCCTCCCTAAACATTTTACTGTGGAATTTTTTATTATTTTTTCTCTCTAGTGGATGAGTCTCCTCGTCCTACCCCCCATCCATGGATCATGTTGTGATCTTGGAGGCTCCTCATGAGATGGATTACCCTAGGGATAGTGTTTTTCAAGTGATTTAATCACTCCCTATTATGATTTCTCCTTCTAAACCAATCCAAGCTTCTCTTTTGTTTGATCCCATTGCCTAATTAATGGCTTGTGGGGTGATTCTTGCTCTTGCTCCTTCTATGGATTCTATGTAACATACAACATCTTTGGTTAGAAATTCTTTCTCATCTCACAAGATGGATATAATTGATGTATTAGTTGAGTAATCCCTCCTCTTTCCATGTTTGGAGTCAGATAATGATATGCCTTTGATGATTGTTCAAAGAAGGAAGACATGACTCCCTAAATCTATTTTGGAATCCCAATTTCTAGCTAAAGTGTGCAAATTTCAAAGAAGAGTTCAAGGATAGTGTAAGTTAGGTTGGTTTTTTTCTAATAGCAATTTGGTTGTAGTTGTGTGGTAGAAATATTTTTTTGGTATTTGTTACATTGCCCTTATTTAAGGGTTTACACCCTATTAAATCCTATTTTTTGTTGCTAACTAGTTTGTTGTTGGTCAATTATTTATCTACTAGCATTTTTATCATTAATGGGTTTGAGGAGCCTTATAAAACCTATTTACCCTTTAATAAAAAACAATATAAGTCTATATCTAATAGATCATATCATTTTATAGGAAACAATGAACTTGAACAAATCACATCTAAGTATCATTTATTATAAGAATATCACATAATAATAAAGATATAGGTGTCATCAAATAAGATCATTGTAACATCATGATGATTCCTAATATAATGGTATAACAAAGGCATTAATACCTAGATAGGCCTTATAATGTGTATAGATGTAGTGTTGGTGTAATGGTGGTGTGTCCAACAATGGTAAATACAAGATCAACCCCCTTAGGGGGACTAACACATATGGTGTGTGATAAGTGATGTGGGATATAAAAGGATATGGAAATTGATCATAAAGAGAGATACATGGGGAATTAATGTTCTCAAAATTTCCCAAAGTTATAACGGTGGGTGTATGGGAATGTAAAAAAATGGTCTCTAATGGCACACAATTGAAAGGGATTAGAGAATAGGATATGGAAATGGAAAATGGGGAAGAGAGGATCTCATTTGGTATGATGCTCAAAAGAACTCCATAATTTCAAATCTTGAATCCTTAGCTTATTACCCTCTTGCTTCAATGGATAACCTACAATTTTCCTTGGTGTTTGAGGAGAGAAGATGATACTGGTTTTTCACAATTATGTATTCTTGTTGAATGAAGGGAAATAAGGATTATTTATTGATCCGTATTAAGTGTTATATGTTTGACCATTTTTTGTTTAGTAAGGTTCAAGGTAAAAGGCGGGAACAAGTTTTCTTGAATTCCATATGTGGTCACTTGTGCTAGGGGTCATAAGTGACCTCTCATGGAAAAGTTCCCAATTTTAAGGGGCTAGTATAGGATAGGTTCCTAAGGTCTAGGATGATTGTGATTTCATTGTGTGATCACTAGGATGGCCAAAAATAGGTATAGATGAACCTAATTCACATTAGGGAAAATTCACTAAAGTGAATAAAAAAATTAAGATAAAAGTTATAAAATATGTTTCTTTTGACAACACCTATCCCAACATTGTGTTTATTTTAACAATCATACTTAGTTTCTTTTGCATATTATACTCAATTGTCATTTCCAATTTTTAGTCATAACTATCAATTTTTTCTCTCCTCAAACTATGACCACTCCTTTGTAATACACAAAGTTGAGGAGGGACATATGACTACTAATTTTATTTCTAGTTTGGGATAAAAATTCATAATGCCCCACTTAATTCCTAAATGTTTGCAGCCTATTTTTCAAAAGAAATCAATAAATATAATTCATATTACACCAAATTGAAATTAAATGAAGATGAAGTTGTTAATAATGTTCAACCAACATATGAAGGTTTGTGTCCCTTGAGAAAGATAAGGTATATAAGGAAGGTAGATCTAGAAGCAAAGGGAATGGGGGGAATAATTAAGAATAATTACAAGTAATAGACAACAACACTTACAAATTAACTTATTTAAAATTAAATTATTATTCTCTGAATGCAGCGATGAAGAGTTGTAACTATTGAAAAGGAAATAGAGATGAAGAGGTGTGACTCCCTCAAACTTGAGATATAAAAGGGAGAGCATCCATAATATCATTCAATACTTCAATTGAGAATGGAACCTTATGTGACTTTTCCAGTAAATTAAATTATGTTCTCAAGAATAGTGATGATGTGAGAAAGGATGTGACTCCTAATGTGAAAGGTTGTGACTCTTTCAAATGTGAAAGTTTGTGACTCCCTCAATAATAATATATAGACGAGAGATCATTTCCTTGTGGATAAATGATCAAATTGGGAACAAATCAATCAATCAATTTCGAAATAAATTATTCTTCTTAAAAGGAAACAATAAAGGGTGGTGAATCCTTCAAGAAATGGATGTAAAGGGTAAATCAATTCATTGACATTCAATAAGGAATCATCACTCATCTATCCATCAAGAAATCAAGCAATCAAAATATAAAAAAGATCAATCAAGCAAACAACAATAATTCCATCAAATCATTCAATCATCCAATCATTCAATCATCAAATCATTCAATCATCATATCATTCAAGAATCAAATAATTCAAGCATCAAATCATTCAATTGTCAATTCATCATATCAATCAAATGGAAAAAAGAAAAATAAGGAATTGAAATATAAGATATCCATTGGAAATAAATATTTTTTTCAACAAGAATATTATTGGGAAGTAAGTTTCAAAGATAATCTTAGAATATAAATTAATATAGAAAATTCCTTTAGCAATCTATTTCAAATTTATAGAAGTGTTTTGCAAATAGGGAGGCCAATCAACCTTCTGAGTCACAAGATGTTGAAGGAATAGAATTTCTTAATATCAATCACACCACCCTAAGATGGTTGAATTGGAGGCTCTACCATACTCATGGGCTGGAAGGCCAAATGGTGCTCTTGGGCTTGATTGAAGAATACAACCTTCATGCATCTTATCAAGCACACCACCCCAAGATGGATGAATTGGAGGTTATACCGTACTTGTGGGATAGGAGGAAAAAATGGTTCTCTTGGGCTTGATCGAGGAGGATGGCTAGCCTTCAAGGTGGACTAAGGGATGTAATTGTTCTAGAATTATTCCATGCTCTCGCAATACAAGGGCCACCACCCTTGAGGTTACATTTTGCAAGTATTTTCTAGTGAATTTCTAGTAAGGTTGACTATAGGAATATGCCTTGGAATAATCATTAAATATGTTAATGTATTTTTAATTACTCTTATATTACAATATTTTATGTATGAATTTGAAAATTACCATAACGTTGATACTTGTTATTACTAATATCAGTTTTTAGTGATTATTATTGCTTTGCGGGTCTAAAATTAGAAATATCCCAAAAGGGAACATTACAAAATTATAGGTGTTAGATCCTACCTATTCCACATACTATAGTTGTCATCCTAAACAAATATTTTTTTTGGAGCTTACTAATCAAGTGTGAGAATTTTTCATACATTTTTCTACTATATTTGAAGTTTAAAAATTATATGGTGAGATCAATGAATCTATGAAAGTGTTATATTCTACTAACATCAACATCCTTATGAAATGAAATTATCTATAAATTATATCCTCAAAACAAAACATTTTAAAACTATATTAACACAATAGTGGTTTACAATTTTTGGCCAAACTGGACACTAACATTTTTTTTGTAACTAGATCTTCACTTTCAGACACCTATAGCGACTAAACCGTGAGTAATTTGAAGATGATGCAAACTAGAGTTTTATGAAATTTTTTCTATAGATTCTAAATATATTTTTTAAAAAAAAATTTGAATCATATTTCACTTCTTTTTCCATCTCCCTCGAAAACTAATTTTTTTTAGAAAACAACATTTTTAAAAAGTGACGGTCACCGTATAACGTATAACTTTTTTTACATGAAGGATAAAATTTTAATTCTTTGAAATTTAGATTCATAACTCTGATATATAGTCATTCCACTTGGTTAGATAGTTTTTTATTGAATATTTTTTCTTTAATCAAGTTTCAAAGTCAAACCAATTATAATTCAGACATAGTGCAACCATATAATGCGTAACTTTTTTTGTATGTATCAAAATTCAATTTTTTTCTCTTTGTTGGATCAAGGACTTCAATATATGGTGCATTCATATTTTTCATAATTTTTTTTTTATAATATGCTATTTTTCCACATGTGAACAACAGAGAGCTTGATTTTCGGTGAAAAACCTACATTCACGAGAAATAAAAAATAAATATAATAATAAAATGAAATTTATTTAAAATTATACTTTTTGGGAAGCTTGTAATAAGGACTACATACTTACAAAAAATAAATTTTAAATGAATTCATTTGATCCCCCAAAAGGTAAATCAAAAGTGGGTTTTTATCAGCATTTTGATAGGTGTAAAGGAGACTCTGTTATAGGTATGGTTTAAAACTAGAGGGGTTATATCCAAGGGGGTTTGATTTAAGGTAGTTTGATCAAACCCTCTTCAATTATAATGATTTAAATGGAACTTTTTAAGGCTTAAATCATTATATTTTCTAAAAATATGTGATTTCAGCAAAAATCTATTCCTCCCAGAAATTGTAAACTAGCTTTGTATTCATCTATTTTTTTAAAGATTAATTAGTGAGGGATTGTATTCAATACCTTTTTGAAGAACATAAAAATTAATATAAATAGTATAAAAATGACCTAAATGGTTGATAATTGAAACCCAAATAAAAAACTAGCTAACCATCTAAAACCACCAACTAGCTCAACAAAATCCATCAACCAATCTGTAAAGCCAAAAAAGAGCACCACCCTATGATCAAAAAATAGAAATGAAAAAACTAAAAAAACAAGTCCATAAAAAACCTACAAGATACCCCAATGACCAAGATGTTTTTTCGACATGCCAACCTACAAGATCTATTGGCACAAAATTTTGAAGCTAACCTAGATAAAAAGTGGCACCAAGGATCTATAGATCTAATGATAGGAACTTGATGCCTCTACATTTGAACACCTTCCCATCACTAAAAATATGAATGGTAAAATTCAGGGAAAACTTTAGTGGTGAATCTTCACCAATTGGTGAATTCTAGGAATCGACCAAGTTGAAATTGGAAAATTATCGATCCGAACAGGGTGTTTGAATCGCCCGGATTTTACGAAGTATAGGTCCAATGCATGTCCATTCACCAATGAGTTTTTTTATGAGGCATATTTAAGCAAAAAATTATCCATTGTCAAACTACGTGTTTCAATTGGACTGACTAATATTTTCGCCTAGAATCCCGAAAGCATTTAATAAAACACCTACATATTCGCCAATACTATTAAAACAACATTGTATCAGGACCCATTTCGCCAATTAAAATTTACAAATAGTTGCTTGTGAAGACCTATTTCGCCAATTAAAATTTATAAAAAATTTCTCATGAGGACCTATTTTGCCAATAATATTAAAAAATAATTACATTTGAGGACACATTTCGCCTTGAAAATTACAATGTATCGTTGTATAAGCACACGGGATTTGCCAAATTTTTAATATACCATTTAAAAATCCCATGGAATTCGCCAAATATGGAATCATGGATTGATATAAATATAATCGAAAGTGTCATTTATTCTTACACATTTTGTTCAGTTCTGAGGTTCTACTTCTCCATTCAGAAGTTAGCAAAATTTGAAAACGTACACTTTAAAGGTGAGTGATCATTTCTTCATAGTGTTATTAGTTATAATAATAAGTTTTCTTTATCTCTTTTCCATTCTTACTTCAACAAAGTGAACCTTAGAAGTTAGAACCAAACTTTGAAGTTTTTGAAACCTCCGACCCACCGAGTAGAAAGATGACCAAGAAATACTTGCAACTCAACAAAGTGAATCATCAACCAAGTCGGGGAATCGCATAGTTATGAAAATTTAGAATTCCGCGACAAGGTTATATAACTCTGAGGACTAGCGACTAAGTTTAGGAAAAGTCAAAAAATTTATATTGTATTCCATGGTATTGAATTTGATATGTGATTTATTATTAATCCATTCCATGAACAAAAATAAATACAATCGAAAGTGTCATTTATTCAGAATTCAACCAAAGCCAAAAACGTAGACTTAAAGGTGAGTGATCATTTCTTCAAAGTGTTATTAGTTATAATAATATTTTTTCTTTATCTCTTTTCCATTCTTGCTTCAACAAAGTGAACCTTAGAAGTTAGAACCAAACTCTGAAGTTTTGAAGTTTTTGAAACCTCTGACTCACTAAGTAGAAAGATGACCAAGAAAGACTTGCAACTCAACAAAGTGAACCATCAACCAAGTCAGGGAATCGTGTAGTTATGAAAATTTAGAGCTCTGCGACAAGGTTATGTAACTTTGAGGACTAGCGACTAAGTTTAGGAAAAGCCAAATTTTTTATATTGTATTCCATGGTATTGAATTTGATATGCAATTTATTATTAATCCATTCCATGAACATAAATAAATACAATCGAAAGTGTCATTTATTCAAAAGTCAGCCAAAGCCAAAAACGTAGACTTAAAAGTGAGTGATCATTTCTTCATAGTGTTATTAGTTATAATAATATTTTTTCTTTATCTCTTTTCCATTCTTGCTTCAGTCTTAAAGATGATATTGAGTAGGTAATGGGATCTATATTATTATTCTTTGTCCTTAAACAAGAAGACATTTTTTCTAGTTTTTATTTGAAGTGAGAAATGAATATGTCGAGCGACTCGAGCAGCAAGGGTAAGGCTCCTGCTGCTCCTCAAGGTGGTGAAGAGACTCCTGCCGCTTCTCAAACTCCTTCCACTCCTCAAGGTGGTAAGGCTCTTGCCACTCCTCAGGGTGGTGAAGAGACTCTTTTCACTCCTCAGGGTGGTGAAGAGACTAGGAGGCCATCAAAACACCCAAAACATAGACGTACCATACAGTCTTACTTTGCAATTGCCAAAACTTCTGATCCATCAGGTCAAGATGGAGCTACATCATCAACTATTCCACCAAATATTGGTAACATTCCCAATACCTCACCGCCACCAAAAGGTCAAGTTGAGATTGTGATTGATTAAATCAAAATTTATCAAATCATGATAGCAATACCACAAAAGATGTTCTGAGTGATACCTTGGGCCTAGTTAGCCAGAATGAGATAATTGACTTGGATGAGGATGATGATGTTGGTAGGAAGAAAAGGAAAAATAAACCAAAAAGGGGGCACGAGTGGGAAATGACAAGGAGTTTTCAACTTGGTTGGTTTTCAAAATACCCATTCATGGTACTAGTGGGGATTGGAAATGCAAACGATATTGAAAAGGAAAAATTGGCCAAATGTAAGATTTGTAGTTGGAAATGTGGAAGATCCAAGATGTTGCAGCTAAAGATTGACACTATAGAAAAGCACATCGGTAAAGTTTATGAAAAACAAATCATAGACGGAAAGGAAGAATCAATTGTATGATGGAAATCAAAGGAAGAATGTCTTCATGTTAAGTATGTCATGGATTATGAAGAGAATGAAAAAATAATGGTGAACATTGTTGCATGTAAAGGTACACTTGAGGCTCAATTTGGAAAAGCAATGGAAGGAGAAAATCTGTCAAAAACTGTTCAAATGAGTGTTGTTTTTCATATTTTGTCCAGAGGGTGTCCTATGACAGACTACCTAGAATATTCTGGTTTATTATCTTATTTGAATGTTCCTCACTATTCCTTGTCACATTGGTCAGTAAATGTTGGATGGGATTGGGAAAATATCTTGCTGTAGTGGAAAAGGAAGATTTAAAGGATAAAGTAAAAGAGTAAAATTTCATTGCATTATCTTTAGATGAATTTACTGTGATAGGAAATACTTCTTGGGTCTGTATGCATTTGTATACTATACAACAACATGTTCACCAAGCTCATCTTCTCTATGTTTATAAAATGAAGAACAAATCAACAGTGCAAAATATATTTGAACTAGTAAAAAAATCTTTGAATGAAATTGCAGGTATGGATGAGTTGATAATTGCAAAAAAGTTGGTGTGTGTAGGAGTTAATGGAGCTGCAGTGATGCAAGGTCAAAGGACCGGTGTTTGCACAAAGTTACAAACTACTTGTGCACCATACATGCTTGGAATTCACTGCATGGCCCACAAAATGAGTTTATCATTCTAAATTGTTAGCAAGTTTCCTACAGTATCAAAAGTCAAAAATCTAGTCCGCAAGATCCACGCATACTTCTGCCGAAGTCTTAAACATTTCACAAATTTTCAAAATTTTGTTGAGGTAATAATGCCAGGAAACAAGCTTCTCAAGGATGTTGATACCAAATGGATCTCCCTGCATGGACCAATCCAATGAGTTCTTTCAGAATATCAATATTTGATTGGAGTGATGTACGAGCATTGCAGTACAGTAGACAAAGCTCCTGACCTCTTACATAGGTTAAGCGATATAGAGACACTCTTGAATTTAACTAGTCTTCTCCCCATGTTGGATGTGATGAATGAGCTTGTGAAGAAAGCCCAAGATAGAACTATGTTTATTAATGACTATGCAAATCTATGTAAACTTACATGCTTGGCCCTCGATCATCTATATCTAGATCTAACACAAGATGGCCCAAATTATTTCATGTGGCAGAAAATTATTGATTTGAATGATCCTGATAATTATTTACAGTTTAATGTAAGCGGGAAATTATGCATCTGTGTACGTGGATATGAGATACAAATGTACCAATGTAAGACAGCCAGGCGTTCTAGCAGAGAAGTAGCTGTTAACTGTGAAGATTTTCAAGGCATTGTTAAATCTATTGGCGATAATTTGAAGGAAATTGCAAAAATCTCTTTCCTCAGAGATTCGTGAAATATTCCCTCAACATGAAATACTTGAAGCCATGAGTATTGTGTATCCTCAATTTTGGGAAAACTGAGATAACCCCACATTTTTTCATGCTCAGGTAAAAATCTTGATCGAACAATTTTCAAAAACTATAACATACAATGAGTAGAAAATAGAAGGAATCTTAGATGAACATAAGCTTAGAAAACATTGTGGGAGTTTTGCAACAGCTATGAGGGACAAGTATAAATCCATGGGCAAGGACAAGGCCTTTGAACTGGGATCAATAAAAAGGTTTGGACAAGCTTAGGTCAGAGTTAAATATTGTGTGGTTCGATATCAAAATATTTCAAACTTGTTGATTTATGTCAAACAATGATATTGGGTCAGTGGAGGATGAGAGAGTTTTTAGTACATTGGGGTTTTTGAAATCAAAGTTAAGAAACAAACTAGACAAGAATTTGGAAAATTGCTTGAGGATGAAAGGAACTACGTATAATGTCAGAAATTTTCCTTTTGAAAGGGAACTCGCAATCTGGAGGTCCACATATGAAAGAAGAGGGGCTGGGTTGTGCAACACTCCAATTCCAAAGGTTGGTTCTGGTGGCATTGGTAGTGGCAGTGGGACTCAGACAACTGACATTAAAAAAAATGACACAATGAATGTTGAATTTGAGACACAGTCCAAAGAAAATGAAGAGCAGACTTGGAATGAAATTCAAGATGACTCTTTTACTTTATCTGATGATGAACGTCAGATTGAGGATCCCCAGTCCGTTTGGGAAATGGAAGAGATTCAAGATAATTAGTAGCTTTTAGGTATTTATATTGCACTTTATGGATCCCAGGATTAGATTCCATTATTCCATACTGTAGTTGATGACATTTTATATTGTATTCAATTAAATTTTGAATCATTGCACTTTATGATATTTTATTTTATATTGCACTTCATGAATCATATTCCAAAGTCAAACTGTAGTTGATGATATTTTATGTTGTATTCCATGAAATTGTGATATTTTATATTTTACATTAGTCTATACATAGAATGCTTTTAGAAATTCCTGAAAAGACAACTCGAGTTTAGTCCGTACATAGCATTCAATGAGATGTCAGATGATGGTGCCTTTGAAAGGAAAGATAATTCCATAATGTTGCATGGTCGCTGAAACTTGGAACCTTAGAACCAAAGTCTAAAGTTTCAAAAATTTCCAAACCTTTGACCCACCGACTAGAAAGATGACCAAGAAAGACTTGCAACTCAAAAAAGTGAACCATCAACCATTTCGGGGAATAGGGGAGTTATGAAAAATTAGAGCTCCGCAACAAGGTTATAAAACTCTGAGGGCTAGCGACTAAGGTTAGGAAAAGAACCAAAACCACTCTCTTCACCAAAACTTAGTAGCAATGAAACTAACCAAAAATCCATCATTCCAATTCCAATAATAGATAATCCATGACATGAATTCAAATAAATGTTTAGTGGATATGCTAAGTAGTCATGGAGATGGAGTATTGATGTGTGAATTGTAATGCAATTTCACTAAGATTATGGATGCCTGGAATTAAAATCACCTTATAGTTCATATTTTAATTATGTTAAAAGTAAAACTTGAGCATGTGCTCAGTGACATCACTCAACTCAATGCTTATTAGATTAATAACATATTAACAATAATATTAGTAGCATATATAACAATGAACATAATAACACGTGTATATAGAAGTTGAAACCACTACCAGAATTTTTATTCAAATGATGTAATAAATAATATAGATAACTGAACATCAACACATTACTGAAGTCTGAATTTGAGCTTTTAAATTGATTATCACTGTATCACATGAAGGAATACATAGAGACATTGGCAATGCAAAATATTGCTCAAAGACAACTTTGCACAAAGTTGAGTCGGAACTTGGAAACTCATATTATCAAAAGTTAAATCACTGCATCACCTTTTTTAGCAACTTCCACTCTTCAGGTGTTGGAATTGTCATTTGTTCTAACTGATACTGTTTGACTTGAAGATTTTTTAACAATTCATGATTCAAATTGGAACCTGTCTTGGATTCTTTAGTCAATTTTTCATTCAAGGTTAGCAATGGTTTGATGGAATCCAAATAGGTCACCACATCTGGGTTCTAAGAAAACTAGTCCAAATCAATCTTCTTTGCATCCTCCATCTTCTTTCTGAAATCATTCCATCCAATGAATCACTCATTTGTGTCAAAAGCCTCTGGTAAACCAATCTCTATGAAGTTCCTTAACTTTTCATCCACCTTCTTCATCTTGTCTGCAACCAAATGTAAATATTTCTCTGTTTCACACATTCTCAAACTCTTTTCAATGACAAATGACAATGTCATTGATGTAGCAAGCCGATTATTAATCCCTTTTGATTTCAAAACATTGCCACTGGATTTGTAGACCATTTGTTGAATTTGATTTGCTGATTTCTCTAATGCTAGCACATTTTTGTTCTCCATTAAATATTTGTTGAGCTTCTTATGATGTTTTCTGATAGCATCAATCAATTGAAACATGTCACACAAATGATCAATCCCCTGCATTATTTCATCCCAGATCTTTTGTTTAATATACCTCATTCTTTCTCTACAAAATTAAGATAACTTATTTTGACAAGACTTAATTTCATTTTTTGCTTCCATTAGCTCTGCCTCCAATCTTTCATTTCTTTTTCTCTCCTTCTCCAAATTTTGTTCCCACTATGCATTTCCATTTGCAATGCTTAGTCTTAATTTTTTTGAAGTGGATTTTTCCTCATTATATTTCTTGTTGCTCTCATCTAGCCTTTGCTTCAGTTCATTCACTACAGTCTCAATCTCATTTTTCTTATCCTCTTTGCTTGTTAATGTAGAGGCAGATTTTTTAATTCTTTTTTCTAATTCATTGCTCTTGTTATCTATTGCTTTCCTCTTTGCTTTCTCATTTGCTAGGTCTTCCTATAACTTTTCAATTTGAGTCTGCAATTTTTTTTCTCTCTATCTTGCTTATCTTGCTTAGACAATGATGTGTACACCAATTCATTGTTCTTCTTTGATACATTAATTTTGTCAGTACTTTTGAGTCCAGAAAAATTCAATTGAAAATTGTTCACCTGGAATTCAAATGGAGCCATCTGATTTGCTGGTTTGTTTTGAACTGTGGGAACAAGAAATGTGTACTCCATGATTTCTTTACTTGTGTCAAATGTGGGTAATACCATGGTTGTTGCAAGCTCTAAAGTTAGAGCATACACACTCTCCATCAGTTGCTTTTTTTTTATTCAATTTTGATTTCTTTTTAAACTCTTCAATGTAATCAAAACTCGGGGATGCAGGAACAATGGAATGCTTGAATGGAGAAGGAATAGGAGTACTTGCAGTTGCTAATGATGTCACAACCAAACTAACTAGCATTGGGGGAGTGCCTGGAAATAACTCCTTTGTGGTGGATCCAGTGGTAGTGTGACTTGGAGTTGGACCTATCAAAATCCTTTACCTCTTCTATATGCCTTGATCGCTTGGTGTTTCTGTGGTATATTGTGTTGTCCTCTTGTGTGTAATTTTTTGTTGTGGCACATGTGTACCACTACTAGTACTACTACCCATACCATCACCACCAGAGGCAGTGCCTATTTCACTAAGCACTCCACCACGGGCATGTCCTATTTGTGATTTTTTTTTACCATGAGGATGAGGATTTGAACTTGAAGCTCTAACAAATTGACCTACATACCCTAGGTCTACTTTTTCTCCTCCAAACCCAAGGCTAGATTTATCAACTGGTTTTCTATGCTCTATATTTATTACCATCCAAGGGCCTTGTGTTTGAGACCCCAAAGGACCACCTTCATAGCCCATTTTTTCAGCTATGGCTGCTCCTGTAGTAAATGCTTATTTTGTGGCCTCACTAAAACCAAGTTTGAAATTGATATGGCTTTCTTCTTTCCTATCTTCATCACTTTCTTCATCTTCTTGTTCATTCAGATGCTCTATATTCCATAATTTTCTAAACTCAATATCTTTTTCATTATCTCCATACTCTGCAAGAGCTCTTGGATCACCTAGGTCCTTCCTCATAGACCAAAAGGCAGTAATTTTTTATCGTGACCAATTTTTTTTGTAACTTCCTTCTCTAGAGAATCTGAAATTTTTACTCTACTAGATGGTTTATGACTTTTTTCATAAAAATTTTTGTACCTCCTAATTGTCTTTCAATGCAATGCCATAATTTCTGCTAACAATTGTTCAAAAGAAATACCATTCTCAGCAGCACTTTTCTCCATTACTACTTTGACCTCATCCCAAGAATCCTTGTTTCTCAAGTTTTCAAGGGTTTACTTTGATGTTGAATTCTACTTCCAACATTCTTATTAAACACAATCATTGATTTAATGGTGTCACATGGATCATACTGCCAGTGACAGATAACATCAAAATAAAAAAAAATCAGAAGATCATGTACCACACTAAATGCTTTTCTCTCGAATGTCATCCCTCCACATGAAAAAGGTAAAGAAGGAAATAAGGTCTTCTTCCCCTGACTAGTAAAGTGTCTTTCATCAGTACTCTGCATCTGTCTTACATATTCCAAAGCAAAAACCCTTTCTGTCACATGTATTGGAAGTTTGTATGGTTGTACTTCTGATCCACAAAATCTTAGCACAGTATACTCTTCTAAGAAGTACCAATCCACCAATTGTATTTCTTTTCCTAGTTGAATGTAGTTTCTACATGACATAGGCAATCTAGACATTGGAGTATTTGTAATTGCTTGATGCAATGGAGCCAAAAAGTAGTCTACAAAATGACTGTAGTTCCTTCGAGAATCATGCAACCTTATAACTGTGGTCCATTCATATACTGGAGCCATTTTATTTTGCTCAGGATTACTATTACCATAGGGTTGAATCTGAAGCTTGTTGGTCTAAAAAATTCCTCTAAATTTGAATAGAAAAAGATAGCACAAGTAGGTTGTGAACCTAAATGTCTTCATAGAACCTCCTTTAATCATTAAAAAAAATTTATGCATGGATTCTACAATGTGCTCAATAAAATTATATTTGGCATGTGGAACACCATAATGGATATTATACACCATTTCAAGGAGGCATGCACCCACTTCCAAATTGCTATCCAGTCTGAGGAAAAATGCTAGCATGGAAATAGTATCTTGAACCCATGGTTTAAAAATATCCAAATCATAAGGAGGCTTATGATCACCTTTCAATTTGTTTCTATCCTGAACTATTTTATTTAAGAAAGATTTTTTCTCCATTTCATCCACTGCTTCATAATCACTAGCAAGCTTTTCTAGGTCAATGTGGACATTTCAAAATTATTCAATTGTAAACCCCAAGGCCAACACTTTTCCAAGTTCTTCTACATTAATGGCTAACAATTCTTCTTTGCTATCTTTATTAACAATTGCTCTTTTGTTATCATCATAATTTAGGGCACAAACCATGATAAATTTTGGGCAAGGGAAAACCTCATGTAACATCATGCGCCCTAATCTAGTTACCCATGGTGCACTAATACTATTAAATTGCATTTTCTTTGCAGCCTTATTCTCAGATGAAAATCTAAGTTATGAGGTATTCCTACCATAGGTTTTAGGATCATAAATATCATGGTATTCATCAGTGAAACCTGGGGTTTCAAGCAATTTTGCATAATGTATTTTTTTATCTGACATTGCTCTAGTGGTATTGGTGGTAGACATGCTGATACAATAAAAAATATGAAATTTGTGAATTCCCTATTAGTCCTTAATTTTTCTTAATTCTTAAGCCTCTTAAACCTAAACCTAAGCTTCAAAGTTTGACAAAATAAAATTTTAAGAAATGTCAACTTGAAGTGATGAAACGTAGCCACAAGAATTCTTTAACTTACCTGGATTTTGAATTTTGATTCTTGAAGTCGAAACTATGTTGAAGCTTGAAACTGGGTTACTCGAATGGCTTTGTTGGAAGTGGAACTATGGAACCTAGAACAGTGTGGTGCACTGCAATGAGCAAACTGAATGACACTAAAACATCTACTCGTTACTTACGGACTACACAGTACACAATTAGGTAGTACAATGTACATGGATGACAACATTTAAGATAAGCCATTAAAAACAATAGTTTACTCTTGCATTGATAGAAAATTCTAAACCCTTGATCTCTGTTAATCTAACGGTTATAGGGTGATTCTGGAGGTTTAAGTTCGCAAGCATAGCGCTCTATGCATTTCATTCTGGAATGCAACTACAACCATACATCGAATGTTCATCGAACGGTTGAGTAATTTATGATATAAATAATAAACATAAAACATGTGTTTTAAATTTGCTTTAAATTTTCTTTAAAACATGTGTTTTAAATTTTCTTTAAATTTTAATGTGCTAGGATTGACATCAAGGCCAAGGTGCCGAAAAATTAACATTTCAAAGGCCTTAATAAAATGAATTACAATGTCACATTAATAGCACATTGCACAACCATTAATAGCACTTAACTTGCAAAGGACTTAATAAAATGAATTACAATGTCACATTAATAGCACAACCATTTATTTTATTATAATTGAATTACAATGTCACATTATTACATAGTACAAATACAATTGTAAGTGCAAGCGCCAAGCTTTTGCTAGACCGCTGGTGAAAATTTGAAAACGTAAATGTGATACATGTATCTCTTAAAATAAATGGAACTTGTCGGGTCAACCATGAGCTCTGAAAATAAACACATGGGACTTTTTGAGTCAGCCATACCCTCATCGCTCTAAAAATAAATGCGTGGGGAAAGGGGGCCAAATCAAACTAGGGAAATGGGAGCGGTGAAGATACAAAATGTACTTAGCCCCTTTCAGAACTAGATTGATGCAGAAGATGAGGGATTGTAAAATTGTTCCCATGTAGAAGATGAGCACTAAAAATAAATGCATGGGGCTTGCCTGGTAGGCCATGGTGTCTAAAAATAAATGCAAGGAACTCACCTGGCCAACCATGTTGGGGAATTAGGAGCTATGAAGATACAAAATGTGTTTATCCCCTTTGAGAACCAAAGTCATGCAAACGATGAGGGGTAGTAAAACTACTCCCATCTTCTACTTGCAGCCTCCATGCATTGGGATAGCACTTATGTCCATCAGAGCTTCGCATCCTGGTTCAAAACTTGTCTGAGAATTCAAGTGAAACAAATCAACTTCTTTCCAATTCTACCCATTCTGAACTTGAAGGAAATTGGTCTTTTACTCTATAACTACATAACTGGAGGTAGGAGAATTTAGAGCATCCCCAATAATACTGCATCATCTTCTTCCTGAATCCTTATTAAGTTATTAACCCTACAAAATGAAAACCCTTATGACAATTAAATGAATTATTTTAGTTGTGCTCACTATCCTTATTGATGGGCCAAAAGTGTCGCCAAAAGTGCCACTAATATCCTAGTACATTGTACACCTCACACATTTCATGTGTGAGCTCTGAGGTTGTGTATAATTACTACTGACTACTTAGTAATAATTGTGATTCTCACAGCCGCAAACCAAAAATCCAACTTAATTGGTACCTCAAGCTAGCTACATGCAAAGTTGCAAACTATAGCTCAAGCTAACAAGCTATCAATTGTCAAAATCGATAGTGCCATGCAAGCTTTCGATTGTCAAAATCACTAGATTATTTACATCATCATCTACGATTCTATAGTACATCGTGCAGTTTTCAATATAAAGCTATCCAATCAATCACTCTGGCTATTCATATGGTATTAATTCGCGTCGCTGCTTAGTACCACAACCAAATTGAGAATTTTAATAGAATAAATGAAAGGTAGAGTACTTTGATGCATTGAAAAGAGAGAATTAAATGTCTCGTTTTACTTTAATGATTATCAATGTCCTAGGTAATAATTCACAATAAATTTCGCTCACTTATGATCGAAATTAGATGTTGATTTCTGAAACTCATTAATAAAATCTCAACCATTGATTTCTAAAATATAACGGTTCTATTGTTATTCCAGAGGTTTCAGTTTGCAAGTCTAGTACTTCAAGGATTTACTTCTAGAATGCATCTATAGCCATCCATCGAAACTTCATTGAACGGTCCCTCTTTTAAAACAAACTTTATGCACGTGCATAATTAAAAATGGTGACATCACTAGGTTGACGAGACTCGATCCTCAGGATTAAAGAGTTAAGATTTAAGTCTTTGTCATAAAATATTTTGTTTTGACTTAGGCAATATTAAACGGTAAAAAAGAGTAGGATGACCGACAGACCTAAATAATTAATAAAATTTCAACCATTGATTTCTGAAAGTCTAATGGTTCTAGTGTAATTTCAGAGGTTTCAATTCACATATCTAGTGAATTGAGAGATATATTTCCAGAATGAAAGTACAACCGTCCATCAAAAATTCATCAAATGGTCATGGTGCATAATGTCACGTGGTCACTGAAACTTGGAACCTTGAACCAAAGTCTGAAGTTTCAAAGTTTTCGAAACCTCTGACCCACCGACTACAAAGATGACCCAAGAAAGACTTGCAACTAAGGTTAGGAAAATTTGCATTGACACTTCACCACTGCATTTTTTTTAGTTTGATAATATGTTTAAATCGCTAAATTTTTTTTCTTAATCATTTGGAAATAGGTTTAATTCGCCAATGAATTTTTTTCTTTAGTTTGAAAAAAAGTTTTAATTGCCAACAAAAATATTTTTTTCTGGTTTGAAAATAGATTTTAATCGCCAATGGAAAAATTTTAGTGGTTTTAAATAATTTGCATTTTTCCAGGATTTTCCACAGACTTCTAGTGATTAGAAAATATTTTCCAATGGACATTATTATTTTTTCACGAAAACTGAAAAAATTTGCCACTATAATTAATATTTTTATCGGGAAGTATACAAGATTCGCCAGGATATTACACCTTCGCCGGGGGGTTTCTTAAATTTTTCCCTAGTAAAAGCACTTGAAACCTGAAGGTTCCCTTTATTATGAACCACCATTAAATTATCTATGATTTCCCCCATATCCTTGCAATAAGACTTAAACATCTACAACTCCCTACAAACCAATTGTAATTATCTAAATTCATTGGGTCTCACTACTAAAGGATCCTTCACATTCAAACAACCTCCACCACGAGTGAACCCACATTCTCATCTTTCATGAGCACTTCCAAACTACACAATCAAACACCTTCACATCCCCAAAGTGACTCGATAATAGAAGCCATAAAATTCAATATTTGCATAAAATTTAACATGACATCCACCAATTTAGAAAAAATCCTCCCAAATGATGGATTTTGAGTGGATGAGGTCTACAATTACCATACCATTCTCACAAAGCACAAATTTAGCAATGTAGCCATCCTTTGACAGTTAAAATTGACATTCAAATACTTATATGATACTATATTGCATAGATATGGGTCACATGCCTTATGGGACTACTTGTGACATGTCATTCTAGAAATAAGAAAGCTCCTTGTTAGCACCCAAATCACACACCTAGCTACCCAAAACCATTGATCTAGCATATCAAAAATGACCTTCCACCAAATTATCACTAATATTTGTTGCTTCCATGGATCATCCAATGTGATAGATATGTTAGACACAATATATATGAAGGTGTGAATATATAATTCCTTGAAATCCCTTCAGGTTATTCTTATTTTGCTAAGTCTGGCCTATACTCCATATATTCCCGACCCCTTTTTGAAAAGCTTTTCCCGCTATCGCCACGTGTCCGCCAGACACTCTCCATAGGGATTTCTTCCTTTACTCCTCTTCCGGCCCCACCATGCTTCCATGTGTCAACACCACGAGAACTTGAAGACCACTTCCTATTGCTTCCCTATCAGGCCCCGTCTGAGTGCCATGTAGCATCAGTTTGTGTACACTTTTTGGCAGACCCTATAGTCAGTGCCAGTAGTGGAAACTGCCTCCACGTGTCCTCATTGTGGGAGATTTTCATCACAAAGAGGAGGAATGAACAAAAGGCCCCGACTTGTCGCCACGTGTCTCCTCTGTGGGGTTTCCATCAAAGGGAAGGAAGGAACAAGTAACGAGCCCCGCCATGTTGCCATGTGTCCTAATTGCCTTCATGATGAAGCGATACATGTCTACACAAGGTTCTATTGGGGCCACCACCATCATTTGCAGGGGATGTATTTGGCTTGAGGATTATTGCATTCTATGGCTCAAATATTTTTTGTTGCAACAACCATCAAAAATCAATTCTTTGGGAATCATTACTCACAATGTAGGAATATTTTCTGTTATTGGCCCACCAGGTGGTGGGATTATTTTTTATATATACTACTTCCTTCCGAAAATGAGTTTGAAAGATATAGAAAAAAATGGTGAAAGACACCAAGCCTTTTTGTACTATTTTAGATTATTGCATGAGACTCACAGATTATGCCATTGTTCAACCTTTCTATTTTCTTAAGCTACTTGACAAAACATTATATTGTGCCATTATTGTATTGATTTATTTATTTGCAGAAATTCTATGATTTCAATACAAGTTTGCTGATTTAGACCATGTCTTTGGCTCTTCTTTTTAGTATATGTGTATGGAAATTATTTTATGTTATTGGATAAATTATTCATGTTTTCATCTTTGATTTATGTTATTCTGGGACTTAGCAAATTACTGAACGGGCCCTTAAATTGCATCCCAAAGATAGATTTACCGTGCCTAAATCTACATCTTGGAGCATAGCCTTAGTCAGATCTTTATTTTTTTTATTTTCTTCCTTTTCCCATTCTAAAGCCTCAAATATAGAAGAATTCAGCTTCTTTAAAAACCCGGAGGTCACTTAGTTTAGCACAATTGGTCCCCCCATTAACTAAGTTTCCCATAAGGATATTACCTTATCAAATTTTGGCATCAACAGTTTCTTTTTTTGGCACGCCCAGTGGGACTACTTAAATGTACCTAAATCTAAAGTGGGTGTATGAGCCATCAACTTGTTACTAGATCCCAAACAACGAATAACCCTGGTTTGTTAGTACCGCCACTTGGAACAGTACCAGTGGGAACCCATATAGTGAATGTTCTGCCCCCTTCACTAGCCATGTTGCTAAGCGGTAGCAAAAATTATGCAGCATGGGATGCCGAAAGTCCCCTTGTAGCACCAATAACACATGTCATTTGGGCCCCTATCCGGGTCTTTGAATTAAAATCTATACCTAAATTTACCAGGGATGGCTCAAGGACACCATCCAAACATCTACAAGATGTGGCGGACGTGTGTTTGGTGCATGAAATTACTGACCAAAATAGAGCACTAAGGTTGCTCGCAACCTCTTTCAGGGGTAAAGTGTTGGATTGGTACCGTACTCTACAAGCTAACACTATCGGTACCTGGGATCAAATCAAAGATCCTTTCTATGAAAGATTCTCAAATGATGGAGACAAGTCTTCGCAATATCATCAACTGTAAATCATAAAGCGGGCCCCATATGAAGCCATGATTGACTTCAATGCTTGGTTCCATATAACATGGAAAAGAATTTAGGTTGCTAACCGCCCATCGGCTAAGTCGGCGTTCATGTTCTACTTAAAATCCATCAACACTGACATCTCGATGATGATCCAGTCTCTTGGTGGAACTACTCTATTGGATGCATACAATGCCATCGTCAAGGCAAAGAACAATCTGATATATGTCAGGAAGTTACCACCTCAGCCCATTATGCCTATATTTCTCAAAATATCAATTCTTGCCCAGGAGATGTCATCTACTAGTGTGCCCACTCCTCTTCAATCCATGTACACATATCTATGTGTGCCACAGAACGTTGCTTCCACATCTGGCTCTTAAAAAGATGAGATGAGTGATGTCAAGGAAATGTTACGGACCATCGCCAATGAAATAACTACCATCAAGTGGAACCAGTCCTCACCTCCAAAGGCAACCTACCAAAATTATCAAGGCGGATGATCTTCTTACCAACAAAACCAATTCCAAGGAGGCTCACACACAAATATGCAGGCTCAAACAACTAATCAAATAGTGTTACTACCTAGTCTGCTACAAGGTGCTCACCCAAGCTCGAGTAGAGAGTTGATAGCAAGGCAAAAAAATTTATTCGATGACATCAACCCTTGGTGCTTCCCCTGTGGTGACACACATATGCCTTAAAACTATCCACGTGACTATCTACAAAAAAAAGTGGTAGAGCAATGTAGCTAAGGCATGATGTCAGATTATGGAGGTTATGTAAATGCCTCTCCACAAATGGAAAATGTGGTACTCATGGTACAAATTCAAGGGATGCCCCTGGAGCAAGAAATAGATGTAGCTCCTAATCACGTGCTCTTCTCATGGATGGAAGAAGAAGAAGCGATGTTTGCAAATGATGCATCCACATCAAAATCCCCACAAGTGTGGTCTGATTACAACACTCACTCAAAGAGGAGATTCACAAGTGAATCAGTCATCCTACCACCAGTCATCATGTAGCCCAAAAGTGCCTCCGACCAGACACCTACTACCTCCGTAGTTGCAAAGAAATTTCAGCCGCGAAGAGAAATTGCTATAACCAAGGCTAAGGAACAAAATCCTTCAAATTTTCCACCATTCAATGTGGTGGAACAATTAAAAAAATCCTCCACTAATGTGTCCCTTTGGGATATCTTAGCTATTCCAAAGCAGAAGACATTACTGCAGAAGGCTCTCTAGGAAGATCCAATCATTAAGAAAATAGAGCAATCACTCAAGGAAAAGGTCGTTGATACATCACCTCCTGCCAAAGTTCTCACAAATAGCATAGAGGAAGCCTCTACCGAGGTTAGAGATAAGCCAAAATCGAAACCCTTTTTCCTAACTCTTATTGTGGGGAAGAAACTACTACATAATTCCATGATTGACTCTGGCACTAGCACCACAGTCATACCCAAGTAGATAGTTGAAGCCTTAGGACTTAGCTATGAACCTTTAAAAAGGGGGGCTATGCAGCTTGATGGGAAAAAGGTTGAACCATAGGTGTCATCAAGGATCTTCCCTTGACTCTATTCTCTTGCCCTAGCATCACAGTTCCACAAGATACTGTGATCATAGACGTTCCCCCCATGTTCGACCTCTCCCTATCCTGGGAATTAACTTCAAAGATAGGTGGATATCTTTCTTTGGATTGGTAACACTTGATCCTCAAGACCAAGCATGAAGCTAAAATGAAAATAATATTCAAACCTCTACATTCAAAACATGTGGCTGATGAAGCCATGATCAACTTTAAGGCTACTTACACCTCCCTCACCAAAGAGGAAATATATTGCACTGAGCTACTAGAAGATGAAAAAGTGACTGGAGATCAGACAGATCAAGAAGAAGTCCTCTTGAGCAAATACATAGACACCGATCCTTTCAGAAACTATCATGCTACCAAATTAGGCACCTATGCCATCTATGATGAAGATCAAGAGATTCTAAAGGTCATAAAGGAACCCGAAAGTGCTCAAGCCTCAGAGTTATGGACACTTCACTTTGATGGAGCCAAATGCAAAGTTGGAATAGTAGCCGGGATATGTTTGATATCCCCACACAATGAAAATAAACTCTAGCCATTCCGCTTCTAGTTCACTTGTTCAAATAATGAAGTTGAATATGAAGGCCTAGTGCAAGGTCTAAGCCTTGCAGAGTGGATGGGAATCAAAAAAATAATGATGTTCAGAGACTCTAAGCTAATCATAAATCAAGTCTAAGGAATCTCCACAACTAAAAACATCCACATGAGATCCTATAGACATAGATTTTTGGACCAGATCGAAGGATTTGAGTCCTTCAACATCTAGACAATGCCCCGAGAAAAAAATGTTGATGCAGATTGCATGGCCATAATCGGATCTCAATTTGACCCTGCCTCCAACCTAATTCCTAACAAACACTTTGTGTGAGTGATAGTCTGACTGAAAATTCCAAATAATGATAAGAGCTAGCAAGTGTTTGAAAGTGATGAAGACATCGCCTCATTCATCCAATAGTCAGAAGAGTTTGGCAAATAACTCCAAACAAAGATTGTTGAGGCCTATGACGGACAAATCATTCAGCTAGGTCACCTTCTCCTTGTGAGGAGAGAGGTTTGAGGGGTTGTGTGAAATGTTGATGATGGGTCATTAGGATTATGAAAGGTGAGGGGGACATATGGGTGTGATGGATTTTGAACAACATTCGTGTGATTTTCAAACATATCTATTCAAAATTTTACCAAGTGTGGATTTGAAATGTTCATTTTTGGTATAGTTGTACTTGGTATATTCATATTTGGCATGTATGGATTTGGTGGGATAATGTTGTTTTGTTGAAGACTCATGCATTGAGTATTTGGTTGATAGATTTGTAAGTTTGGACTTCGATTTAAATCTACCATTGGAAAAGGTGTTTCAAAATTTAGATTGGGTATACTTACATTTTTTGTACCATTGAGGTTTGTAGGAGATAATGATCCCATGTATGGATTGTATAAATGTGAGTTTTGAAAATCAATTGGCATTGTGAGGCTTTACTAATTTGGTTAGTTTAGACCACTCATGATGTATGGATCAAGTTTATATTCCATGTTCTTCTTGTGTTTTGACCTTGTTGCAAAAGTGACCTCTAAGGTGTTTAGGATCAATGATGAGATGAAGGATGAAAGGGGTGAATGATATGGGTGTTGTTTTTCTTAGGAACTTTGAATAAATGCTAGACTTTAGGATTTGATTTTGATTGGTTTTGATTGGATAATGAACTTGTAAACCCTAAGATGTTGGATGTGATATTTAGGATAAACTTGTTCAAAGGTGTGCTAATTTAACTAGAGGTACAAGAAAGGATGCATTCCCATACTCCTAATTAAACAAGGTGATTCTGATTTTTTTTAAGGATGTACCCAAGTCTAGATAATGATGTTTCCAAAGCTCTAAAGTTGCTTGTGGGATGGGATGATAAATGTTTGAAATGGATGAATTGTTTGATTTTGATCCTAAATGAACCTAAGAAGGATTTGTTTACAAGGCCAAGGTTTTGAAGAATATTCTTTTCCCTTCAAACCAAAAGATCAATGTTTTCTCAAAAGACCATAAGACAAAAGGTACACAAGCACATGTTTGGGGTTCAATTGATTTCATCTTGATTAGTGAATTGCTTTTACCACAAACAATTTCTTGATTATATTTTGAAACTAAACGTCCAATGTCCTAACTTCTTTTCATCCCACAAAGTGCTATATGGAATTCACGGAAATCAAGGCAATGGTTACCTAATTTTTACCTTAGTAGAAGAAAATTAAGATGTAAACCCAATTACTTAGAAACCTCTAAGGACATAATACCGAGGGTAAGCAATAGTTCTTGGGTTTTTTCAAAGGTATTTTCTCTAACTAAGGGGTTTGAAATTTTGATTTTCCTATTGAATGTGTGTTTCCCAATGTTTTCGAACAAGCAAGTGTTTTGATACCAATAACATGCACAACCCTATGGATATGAAAGACTTTACTTGTTGAGTTCCCACTTGGACAAGTCTAGCTACACCTACTCTTAGCGAATGATTAGATGCCTGACCCCACTGGCTCCCCTCCATGACACTCACTTATACAGGGAAGCCAAGCATCAACACCCATGAAACTCCCATGGCATGCTTTTCATTTCTTCTAAGAGCCGTAAAAATGTGGGATGGCTTTAGAACGACCGTTCTTGCACCAACAAGTAGATCAAGTATTTTGGATTTTCTACAACAAGGGTTTTAATTCAAAAATTTTGTTTGTAGGAGTTGACCCATCGAGGTGAGAGACCATTGCTACCCTTCTCATCAGAGCCAACTACATGATACTGGCATTTATTCCAGTACCCACATTTATATCCTAGCTGGAAATACTCTTGGGTTTAGAGTGTTGCCAGTTGATTCATTCCCTTGGGTGAGTAATTTTTCCCCAAGGAAGGCCCTCTAAGATAAAAAAAAGCAAGCAAACATATTCGTAGTTTGATCAACCTTCATTTAGAAACAAAGGGAGAACACACATAATATGTTCCACTCACACTCGCAAAGATTTGCTCAATTTTAATCCCAAAATGAAGTGAAGGAAATCACTTACACAACCTAATATCAACAAAATCCTTTTGATTCTCAAGATCACTGTGAGGCACGAGAGAAGTGCATACGTCCTTTAATTATATTACTTTGTGTAAGTAATTACAAAACAATGAGAACACTTGTTCATTTTAAGTTCACAAAGCAAAAGTGAATTATTTTTAGTGCACCAAAAGAAGTGTGAGATTTGATTGTTCAATTGTTAACCTTAAACAAAATATAGTAAATTTGCCTAAGGTTCTTTTTAATCCCTTTGTCTTGTTCTTTTTAGAGCCCAAATTGAAATCTATTGAGTCCTAAAAGCTTGAAGAGATAAAATCCTTAAACTTGGAATTATAATTGTTTCCAAGAGTGTCTAAAGACACTTGATACAATAGAGAAATGATGTCATAAGAAGCTCTACTTTTGTTTCCTCCTCCCCTTTTTTGATTTCCTAACCTACAAAAGTGTTCAAAATGTTAGATGAGATCAAGAAACAAAAGGATATGGGAGTTAGATGAATCATTAAGCATAAAAACCTTAAAACTTAGACCAAGTTATAATGTGATTTTACTTTAGGTGAAAATTTGAAATTTTTAACTCTATCAAAGTTGAGAAAAAATTACACCATTGGATAGCTTATGAAATTATACCCCATTTCATAAAAAATATCTACGAAAAAGACCAAAAAATGACCAAGATACAACCATTTTAAGTTTGAATGAAAAAGAAAGAAATTCCAGCGGTTCTGTCTATGATGGCAGCTCTGTTTGGAGTTTATAGCGGCGCTATATGGCTACGCTGGAGATCCAGTGATGCATTTTGTGTCTAGTGGTACAGTTTGCAATTTAGAGCGGTTTTGTATAGCCCTGTTGGATTGTGAGTAGTTCTATATGGCCCCGCTGGACTGTGAGTGGTGTTGTTTCCTGTAGACACATAAAAACACAAAAAAACACAAAATTTTCTGAAAAAAACATTATTTGATCTTCTGGTTTTCCCTCCTAGTGCCAAAATGTGAACCTAGATCCTATACTTGCAAGAACACAATAAACAACACATTAATAAGGTCAATGCAAGTTAGAACATAGATCCCCCAAGAAATCCATTTGAATGCAAGAGAAAAGGAATAAAATGAAGAACGCAATGAACTTAAAACAAAGATGTTGAATCCTATTCTAAAACAAATCAAACTCTTAATCTCTTGAGGGAGTTGGTGTCAATTTGATGTGGAAATTGGCCCTTTCCCAACTCCTAAGCAAGCTTGATGAAGATTTGATGATTGTGATCCACTTGGTGATTACTTCAAATGCTTTCCATGGAGAAAACTTGCAATAACCTAGCTACAATTGATGGATTTGATGCCAATGCTAAAGCTCTAAGATGAAATTGAAGTATAATAACTTTGCTCAATTTTTGGATGATATAAATGAAGGATGAGCTCTCTATTTATAGAAAGAAAGAGTTGAAGATTGAAAGATAGGATGAATGTGGGATAAAAGATAAGCCAATGACATGATGCCACTTGTCAACAATGTGAGAGGATGAAGGAATGAGGACATTTTGGAGAATGTGCAAAGAGGGGGGAGATTCAAATTTAAAATATGGCTTGAAGGATGAGGTGAAAGGTGAAGTTAATGCCACATGGCTCAAGAAAAGGACATGTAAGAGATTTTAAATGCTTTGTTGGATGTACAAACCCTTTTGGAGGGATTTTTCAAATTTGGGGAATATTCCAACCATTGATGCCTTTTTTGAATGAGATAGGAGAATTAATAAATCAAATAAATTGATTTATTGTGCAAGTGGCAAAAGTTAGAGGATTTGAGTGATTAGGATTAGCATTAATCATGATTTGATTAATTTAAATGATGTTAGTTGATTTGACCATTTTGACTTAGATTTTAGGATTTAAATAACTCAAAATGAGAAGAGAATGATTTAGACTTAGTTAAATAAATATTTTTGATTTATTTAACCAAAGGGGGTGATGTTATATTAAATTAGATAAATGTTTGATTTATTTAATTTAATTAGATGAACTTTGGAGATTTAATCAAATAATATGGATTATTTAATTAAATAAAGATAGGAAGATGAAATGACCTAGCTAATTACACAGAGACAATGATTTAATTAAATCGAGGGATTTATTTAGTTAAAAGGGGAATTATGATGAATTTAATCAAATAAGGCTATTTGATTAAATGGATAGATAAAGGGATAATTCAAGATGAAGCGATGTTATTAGATCAGGATTGAGTGTGCGCTATCAATCTGTATATTTTCTATGTCTGCAATTTCTCCAGTTATAACCAAATCCGGGTTAAAGAAGAGGACCAACACAAAACAATGTTCACTACCAAGTGGGGAACGTTTGCATTGGCCTTTCAAATGCGGGAGCCACATTCCAGCGAGCAATGGATATTGCTTTCAGAGAATTGATCAACAAGATTATTTTAATCTATTTGGATGATCTGACCGTATTCTCCAAGCATAAGGATGATCATTTCGATCACCTTGAAATGGTTTTCAAAAAATGCTAGGGTTTTGGGGTATCCCTGAACCCAAAAAAATGTGTTTTTGAAGTGCCACAAGGAAAATTATTAGGACATGTAGTGTCCAAAGAAGGAATTGCAATTGATCCTGAGCAGGTAAAGGTAATCAGGGAACTTCCCCTACCAATCAACAAGAAAGGAGTCCAGTCTTTTTTTAGGGAAGGTGAACTCTATAAACAAATTCATTTCTAATTTTGCAGGACAAATTAGACCAATTACCTTGATGCTAAAAAAGGATCAACTATTCAAATAGACAAAAGAAGTTAGAGAATCCTTCGAGAAGGTTAAGGATGCTATTTCTTTAGCTCTTGTATTGGTCAATCTAGACCTATCGAAGGACTTCATAATGTATGTATTCAGTAGAAAGTCAAGCATCACTACTATGCTAACTCAAAAAGATGATGAAGGAAAGGGAGAACATCTGATAACATTTCACTCCCAGACCTTAAAAGATTATGAGATGAACTAAAACTTCATCGAAAGGCAAGCGTTCGCCATTGTTAGGGGACTCAAGAAGTTCTGACATCTTATATCTTGCAAAAGGTGATTGTTTATGTCATGCATTCCAATGTGCGCGAGTACATCATGGAAGGAGAAATCACCAAAAAAAGGGCCAATTGGATCACTAAGATCCTTGAATGTGATATTGAGGTCAAGCCTACAAAGACCATTTGAGGAAGAGGACTATGTGAATATTTGGCACGCGACAAGGAAATGGCAGCTGAAGAAGAGCAACCAGAGTTGGTTCTAACAAATGATTCCAACTCCAAAGGTTACTGGCTAGCAGACATAGTGAGATTCATGCACACTGGAAAGTATCCGCTGGGCCTTCCTTCTCAAAAGAGAAGATTCTACTGACTGCATAATAGCAGATACACACTTATTGAAGGGGTCCTCTTCAAATGGAACTTCAATGGCATTCTACTGCAGTGTGTCACCATAGAGCAAGCAAAAATAATCCTTTACACTTTCCACAGTAGTCCCGTGGGCGGACACATCTCTCTTAAAACCACTGCCATCAATATCATGTGCATTGGATACTTCTGGCCTACACTATTAAATGACTCATACTCCTTGGTAAAATCCTACAAAGAATTTCAATTCTTCATTAGAAGAAGAAAAAATTCCACAATTCCTCTCAATCCGATAGTGGTTGATGATCCATTCACACAATGGGGCCTTGATTTCATTGGGATGTTCAACCCCACCTCTAGTGCCAGACACAAATGGATCCTCATGGCCATGAACTACTTCACCAGATGGATCGAGGCCATGCCACTGAAGAATGCAATGGAGGCGAAGATTGTGTACTTCCTTTAAGAACTGGTGATGAGATTTGACTTGCCAAAGACCATCATCTCCGACAACACCAAGGATTTCCTAGGCTCTAAGTTATGCCAATTCACACTCGTGCATGGAATATTCTTGAAAATGTCATCAAATTACTACTTGTAGGGGAACGGTCTAGCTGAGTCGACTAACAAAAGTTTAGTTTGACTCATTAAAATAATCAAGTCAGAACATCAGAGAGAATGGCATAAGAACCTTCGAACAACACTCTAGGAAGATTGCATAACTCCCAAGAAAGTCCTCAAGACTTCACCATGCGAGTTAGTATACGGAAAAGAAGCATTATTTCCCATCTCCATGGAGATTCTTGCACTACAACAACTCAAATCCCTAGAAGTTGAAGAAAATGGAGCCATGGAGGTTTGGTTGGCCGAGTTGCTGGAAGTACAGGAAAAAAGGGAAAGGGCCCTAATAGCCATGTCTAACCGCCAATAGGTGGTTAAAATATGGTTTGACAAGAAGGCCTCAGACCAAGGTTTAAAATACGGGGACATAATATTAAATTTCAATGAGAGGGCTGTGAAGCCTGGCCAACACAAAAAATTTGATAGTATGTGGGAAGGCCCCTTTAAAATAATTCACTGCAAGCAACACAACACATTTGAATTAGGAAAAATGGAGAAGGAAGCATTTGGAATTCCGGTTGACAGAATCCACCTAAAATTGTTTAATTAAAGCTTCATTATTGTTCTGCCTGTGTAAATATGTAAGTAGTGTAATTATTTTCCTTTGTGTTCTTGTTGGCCGGTTTGTCAATAATACAATAGTGAAAGGAAGTAGGAAAATAAATGGAACCCATTATTGCAAGAAGCACAGAGAAGTAACTTATAAATCATGAAGTAGAAACGACACCCATATGCAAAATTGAGAAGGTGAAATGAAGTAGACATTAAATAGAACCCACAATGCAGAATTGAAAGAAGGAGGAGACAAGAATTTGATATAAGTTGTATATTCATTATATTTATACTTCAGTAAATACATTTTCAAAATTTCTCTGAGGCCATACTTTTAAAAAAGTATATCTATATGTTATGCAGTTTCTTCATATATATAAATATACGGTAAAGGAATTTTCCAGACATATATACAAAAAATAGATTAAGAGCAATTTTCTTTAAAATGGAGAAAGAGGAAGTGCATCTCAGGTAGGAGCATCATTATTAGCAACAACATCTGGGACAACTTAATCGACAACATCAGCAGGAGAAACAAGATCGTGAACAACAACATCAATAGGAGCAATGGTGAGTGGTGGAGGGAACACCAAGTTCTTGAAGTCGGTATACCAGTTAACACCGTAAAAAAGCACCACATTATAGCAACGAAGAAGGAAGTGGCAAGCATGAGTCACCCTTTGACGATGCTCTTCGTGTGATAGGAGGTGGAACCTACTCAAGAACGGGACCCATGGAACTACTACATCTTCTTCAATATGCTTACAAAGGTCACTCGTCGTTGGAATGCCTAGACTATACACAACATTCACCACCACCTCTCCAAGGCCGCCTAAGTAGAACTTCATAAATATTTCAAGTGTAAGGCGTAGGATCATTGGCTTGGGAACCTGGATATCAAGTAGAGACATGAAAAAATGAGAACAAATGTTGGTATTGACTTTGTAATTATCTTCATATTCCATGCAATCTTGTCCTAACACTCACTTCATGGCTATAATAGCCAGTGAATGCTTATTTTTGGTCATTCTTCTTAAGCTCCTATTGGAGATCTCACCTAGAATATTCGTCTGAGACTTGTTGCAAACTAGCCTAATTGGAGTATTCATGATGCTAAGCTCTACTCAGTTGCCTAATGCTAATTCTAGCCAATCTCCTAATACCAATTCTTCCCAATTGCTAAGTGTGATTTTGCTATTGTTTTAGGGCCTATTTATAGAAATATACAAGGTATATGCATGCCATAATCATGATTCTAATTGAGTACCAACTCGAAAATCCCACCAAAGGCCAGCTCAAAGTTCCCACCCAGTTGTGCTTGTCGTGTACAAATTACTGCGTGCGAAATTAATAAGAGGTAATTAAGTAGCAAAAATTGGTGGTGTTCCCAAGTGATCATCCATACAGTTAGGTGTTGATGTGTCATACTACAGGCACTTCTCAAACTCCAAGGAGGAACTCATATCTTTTCAAGTATTCATTGCATCTTTGGTTTAATTATTCTTTTTTAGATATTAATTGTTAGAGCATGTGAAAGCTTAAACTGTCTTCAAATCATCGGCTCAATTTCTAAGGAAATCATGCCATACGAAATGATTATCAATTGTCATTATGAATTCTTGTCTTTTCAAAATAGAAAGAAATTAATTTTGCATGAGCAAAGGAGTTGGCAATACATGTTGAATTAAATGCTAAAAGGCAATCATTGTCTACCACTCCAAGAAATAAATTGTTGAGTATTGCATGTGAAAGGATAACATTGTAAAAGCTTCTTGAGTACACTATCCAGAGCAAAGATTTTTGAGGGCAGATAGAGCCAAAGTGAATTGCAAAAAATTTGAACATCACATAAATTTATAGTATCCTGAAATGGCTGAAAGCTCTCAGATGGAATCACAGGTTGAGGCAACCCAAAGCTTGTTCGACGCCATGATAGCAACACTAGTCACCAATATTTTTGATGATATCTCTTGCGCATCACCTGGGATGCCAGAAAAACTAGAATGGATTCACACGCAATTCATGGAAAAGAAAAAAATTCATAGGGACCAGAGCCAAATAAAGGAGGAATGGGATAACATTCATGATCTCATCCTCACGAAGAACTCTAAGACTCTTAGGGAAGGATCTTGTGAAAGAATGAAAGTGGCTAATAATTCATGGAAAATGGCATACAATTTATGGTTCAACGGTCTTCCGCAATATATGGTTCCCTCTGTGCATTACTTCCTATAGCTCATTCATGAGGGCATTGAACATTTCAACTCAGATACCAACACCATCAAGGGTCAGGAGCTGAGAGTTAACATTAGCGTAGAAGCTATCTAGAGCATGTTATTCATCCCTGTAAGTCACTCTAAAGTGGACATAATGGAGTCATTCACTCCAAAATATGGGTACACCTTTTGGAGAGGCAAAGACAAAGCTATGGACTTCTATAATCAGGAAATGTAGAGGCACCAAGAAGATTGCAACAAACTGCCACAAATTCCAGTTGTGCACAACGCTTTTAAACAAGACACTAATACATTTGACTACAAAATACGACGAAACTGTTTGACGAAATATGTAAAATTCGATGTTCGTTGGGTGCTTGTAAATTTTGATGTGTAATTTCCAATTTTTTGAAAGTTCATCCCCGACATTCGTCAAAATTTCGACGAACCTTGGGTTCGTCGAAATGTTGGCTATCATTTTCGTCGAATTTTTGACAAACATGAAAAATTAAAAAAAATCAAATTGTGGCCGACATAAAGAAAAGCGAGTTCACGCCTGATTTATTGTGACAGTGTTTTTCTCCACTTGAGATAGTTTGTGGAGAACTAAGGACGATTTTCTTGGGA